>PVLC010006978.1:0-65977 GCA_004027655.1 Graphiurus murinus | reverse complement strand
ATTTTCAGAAAGGAACAGAACCAGGTTCTTTTCCTGGAGGCAGGGCACTAGCGTGAGCTCTGGGCCATGGGCTGCCTCTTGCTCAGCCGCCCTCCCTGTGGGCAGGTGGTTCCCTGGGCCACCAGACAGTCTCCCCACCCTACTGACCCACAGGGCCACCCCTGAGGGCGAACAGAGCAGCACAGATGGCAGCAAGGGGAGCTGGACGCTCAGCCTCCCCTCCATGGAGCTCCTGCAGATGGGCCAGAGGATCTCTTGAGCAGGGCTGCTCCCAGGACTGGACTAGATGGGGTGAGGGTTCACTTCTTCCCTCCAGGTGCTCAGCCAAGGGGAAGGGTGCATGTGGGTGGGGCAGATGTAGCCAAGGCCAGGTAGGCAGCTCACCTGCTGCTGCATCAGATGCAGAGGCAGAGCAGCACGGTGTGGCAGGGCAGGCGACGGCGGGGCCTCCTCCTGGCTGCTCTGCCGGCGCAGGCACTCAAAGTTGAAGGAGGATCTCCGGTGGGCTGAAAAGTCGAAGCATATTATGTGTGGTGAAGCAGGCTCTGTGAGGACACCTCTCTGCAGTCATGGTGGTCCAGGACACTGAGCACAGAGCCCAGGCAAGTGGTCTGTCCCAGAGACTCACACAGTGAGGCCCTCAGCTTTGAGAGGGAAGGATGGAGTGGCAGCCCAACTGAGAGGCGTTTTTAAAAAGTATAAATCATTCTAGAATCCCAGGATTTTCCTGATCATCCAGCTCTCACCCCCAGACACCTTAGTACCTCTGGGGCCCGTGTTTATGCCTCTGCTTTATAAAGGAAAGGATTCTGCCTGCCCCATCAGCTCACACAGGCAATAAGCAAACTCTTTTACTGGGAAAGACATAGCTTTCCTACCACTGAGGAAACAAAGAATAGCTCTGAGAGCATGGTCGACCTGCTGAGGAGCCATTTTGAATAGAGGCTGACTCAGGGTGAGCGGCGACAAGACAAGCTACGCTTTTCATCTTCACAAAGCAGCAGGTCCAGGAGATGGGCCTGAATTCGTGGACCCTTTGACAGAGCCAGAGCCACCCCTTGGGGAGCCTATCTGGAGTTTGTAAGGCAGCTGCAGTACCATTTTGATGGTTCCCTTGACTTCTGTTTTTTAAGCTCACAGGGCATTTTCCAGCCCCAGGAAAACTCCATGTGCCCCTGATTCCTGTACCAGAAAATGCCAGGGGCTAGCCCCGAGAGGTCTCTCAGGCATGCCGGGGCAATGCATGTGTTAGAAACTTTACAAGAAGATCAAGCTAAGCCCTTGGTTGGCCACTGACCAGTGGAGCGGAAAGGGACAGATGACCAGGAATGGTTTTGAGCCCAGCACCCACCGAGGGTGGAACACAGATATCGAGCAACCTTCATCAGAAAGCTTCCCTCCGAGGACCCCCAGGGCATGGGCCCTTGTCAGCACAGGCCAGAGATGTGGAGTGGGCAGAAAAGCAGGCAGGGGCCTGTCTACGTTTAAAACTGGTCCCATCTTCCTCATCTGGTATGCTCTGCACAGCAATCTCTTGAGTTAAATGTTTTCCCTGTGCAAGTCTGAGCTGAGAGACAGCAGAGCTAATCCCTCTTACAGGAGAGAAGGGCATCTGCTCCTGCCTGCCCAGCTTCCTCTCCAGCGCTGGGCCATGCCCATGGATGGTGTGCATGCACACACACGTCCAGCACCCACAGGGCTGTCTAGCCAGGGGAATGGGCAAAGGCAGTGCAATCACAAGGCTCACCTGCAAGTACTCATCTAGTATTTATGAGAAACAGAACGGCTGCATTCAGCAGCTCGTGTTGGGTGTTGAACAATTAAATATTAACCATGGAAATGGGTCTGAGCACACTTTTCAGTAGGCCTGGCAGCTGGAATGAGGCACAGGCCCCAGGCACCACCTGGCTACATTTTCTATGGTGCAGGCAGTAGGCCCACTCAGGAGCCACTGCTTCAGCTATTTCTGGTTCCTCAGTAGAGTACTGCTCAGCATTAAGCTTCATTCCTCAGAAACAGATATTCTTTAATCATCATCAAAATGCCCACATGTCCAAAATTAAATGGTCCCACCAAAAACTGGCAAGGGCCACAGCTGTACTTTCCCCAGTCCCACTTCCTTGCTTGGGGTGATCCAGATGTGACCGCACCTGTCCTGCCCCTGCTGTAGGAGGCAAGCCAATGAGCTGCCTCTCGGTAGCACAATGAGCTCCCTGGGCCCAGAATGGGAGCCTAGCCTGGAGGTAACCACCAAGTCCCAAACCTGCAGACTTGAGGCAAAGACGAGAGGGGAGGAAAAAGAGAATAGTCCCGGTGAGGCTGGAGGAGAGAGACAGACGCTGAGGAGACCCAGGTGCTAGGGCAAGTGCAGCTCTGACCAGAGCTGACAACTAAAGGCTTCCTCAAAATACCCCTAAAACTCAGGAAATAAAACCAAGAATAAATAAATGGGATGGCATTAAATTTAAAAAACAAAACAAAAACTTCTACACAGCAAAGGAAACAAGTGTATGAAGAGAAAGCCTACAGAATGGGAGAAAATCTTTGCTGGCTTCTCCTCTGACAGAGGACTAACTTCTGGAATATATAAAGAACTCAAAAAACTCTTGAAGAAGCAACTAGCCCAATTAGTAAATGGGCAATTGAACTAAATAGACACGTCTCAAAAGCAAAAATACAAATGGCCAATAAATACATGACCAAAAAAAAAAAAAAAAAAGTTCATCAACTTTAGCTATCAGAGAATCAAAATGACAGGTTTCCTCTCACTCCAGTTAGAGTGATAAATCATCAAGAATACAAAGAATAATAAATATTGGCAAAGACACAGGGAAAGGAAAGTACATGTATACCTTGCCCAGCTCTCAGGATAGACCCCAGACTCAAAGGCAACACCATGCACACAAAAAGTCCCTCACGGGTGTGCAAGTTCAGGGCCTCATGTGGTCTCTCTGCCTTCCGAGAGCCAATCACAGTTTTGAAGTGGTTTAAGCTCCATCACAGGGGACACGTATGACAGAAAAAGGGAAGCAGACACACTCGCCTGAGGGGACGGGCCTTGAGAGCTAAGGGCCCATGGCAGGACACATCTGTGGGAGAGAGGAAGGCTCTGTCCTCTGGGGGCACCCCTTAAACAAGAGATCCAGCCTCACATGTTGGGGTGGGGGGCAGCAGGCGTCGGCGTGGGGACCTCCGAGAGTCATAGCCATCGGGTGAGTCGTCATCCTCCAGGAAGCCTTGGGGGGGGTGGTAGCCTCGGGGCCGCTCCAAGTCCACGATGCTGCCCGGGTACCTGCTGTAGTAGCTGTGATTTTGCCTGGCAGTCAGAAAAGGCCAAAGATGAGGCACACATGGGATTCTGTGTTATGCTAGATACACCATGTCCCTAAAGAGCTCACTTCATGTCTGGAGCTGATGTAACTGAGTCCTGAGGGCTGTAATCCCAGCAGTGGATAAATCCATTGTAACGGGTTTACCTGGGTGGACCTGGCAGGCCGTGGAGCTTACACACATACATGCGGCCCCGCCTCCCCTGGCTCGTGCTCTTGCTTCTAGCCCCTGTGAGGAGCACAGCCTGCATGCCTCCCTCCACCACGCCCAGAGAGCTACAGTCCCCAGCCTCACGTGGACTCAGCCCGAAAATGCAAGAAAATGAATCTTCTTTCTTCTGTTATATGGTCAGATATTTAGATTATGGCTGCAAGAATGCTGGCCGGAACACTGGGCAATAAGCCCTGTCATTTAGCTCTGACAGACTCCCATTGACAGCCCTCTCCCCACCTCCCTTATTCAGTAAGACTAGCAGAGAATGAGGCCACCTTCATTTTCGTGGAAGATTCCAGATAGAGAGCAGGGGACACAGAAGGCTCAGGACTGGAGGCCTGTGATGAGGGATATGCTAGTAGTGTCCATCTCCGGTGTGGCACCAGGTCCAGGGCAGATGTGGCTCCCACATGCCCTGTCAGCTGTACTGCAGTCCACTCCTCTCCTGGAGACCCTGTCCTAAGGACATGGCCTCTGCCAGGTACTGGGCTCAGCACAGGGACACTAGGATGCAGGAAGCATGGTCTCCACCCACAAGAAGCTTAGAAAATGCCACAGACAGACTAGGGGCGAGCTGGAGAGAGGTGCATGGGGCAAGTCCTTGAGGTGTTTTTTGTTTGTTTGTGGTACTGGGGACTACTTGGGATTGATTGAGTCCAGGGCACTCTATTTCTGAGCCACACTCCAAATTCTATTTTTTGTTTTTGCAACAGGGTCTAACTTGCTAAGAGTCTCACCCAGTTGCTGAGACTGGCCTCAAACCTGGGATCCTCCTGTCTCAGCCTCCCAAGTACCCAGCTTCCAGGTGTTTTACTTTTGTTTCCTTTGGTGGAGTTGGGGGCAGTAGCAGGCAGGGAAATGGAAAGCAAGACCCTGGTACAGGTCTTGAAGACAGGGTGGAAAGAGGCCATCAGAGTTGGCCAAGCACTGTATCCAAGCAGTGGCCCTGAAGAAAAGGACCCTGAAGGAAACATAGGACCCATCTGGCTGAGAATCAGTGACTTCAGAAGTCAGGTGCTGGAGGGAGGTGGGAGTGAGATCAGGTGGAGCAGAGGAGGGGTCAGGCCGTGGCTCAGGTGCCAGACATGTGATCCCTGGTCACAATGAGGAGACGGTGAGATGCAGTTCAGAGGAGAGGGTGGTGACCTTTGCTCCACTGCACTGCCTGCTGTGTATCCTAAAGCACAGTGTCTGTTTTGGCCCCATTATTTCTATAGGACAGATGCTGGGAGAGGCACTTATGCTGAGGGATGCTGCACTGATCCCTTCACCCCTCATTCCCAGGAGAGGCCCACCTGCTGGGGCAGGAAGTAGGGGCTGTTTATTGAGACCCCCAGCCAAGTTACAGACTGGCCAAGTCACTGTGACAACAAAGTCCCCAGGCTGGAGCTCTCAAGTTAGTTAAATAAAAGCTCATCTCTCAGAAGACAGGGTGTGGTGCAGCGGGCTCAACCAGAAACAGCACCAAGACAAATAACCAGAGCATACTGAAAGCCACAGAGGTCCCTGAGAAGTAGGGCAGCCGGTGTAAAGCGCTGGTAGGCTCCCTCTCCTGGTGCTCCTCCCCCACAGCTCCTGGCCTGGAGTTGGTACCCCTGCTTTGCTTTTGGGGGGAATCCTGAGTGCAGCTGTAGGGGCATCCCCCTGATCTCAGCATCAGCCAAAGCGCCTCACCTGCTCCAGGTGGGAGAGCTGTCATCCTCATAGCACTCCTCGCTACTGAAATACTCCTGCTCCCCAAGGCAGCGGGGGTCCCTGAAGTAGCCATGTATCTCTGGGTCTTCCCGGCAAATAGTTGGGAACTGCTCATCTCCCGAGTCAGACCTGCAGTTGGGAAAGAGATCTGAGATCTGGGAGGCACAGTTCCAGCAGCCCTCTGAGGAGCATCTGACTTCTCCTGGTGGACACCTGCCTTAAGCAGGATGAGGTTCTCACGCCCTTGGCAAGGATGCTGCATGCATGTGTGCTGTGTGGTCTCTCTCAGTACCCTGCACAACACTGAAGCCAAACCACTGTGTCCAGAGTCCTTGGAGCCAACGGCAAGATATAATTTGAAGACAAAGCAAGAAGATGGACTTGTGGCACCACATAGTTGTCAGCATTCAGGGAGGTTAGGGAAGACCCTGGGCTCCAATCCCCCTGCCCCAGCTCCAGCCTAATGTGACTTCATAGTCTGGTACAAAGAGGCTTCCACACCAGTGACTTTCTACCATGGCAAACCAAGAAGGCCAGATGAGTTTCGGATACAGTGGCACAGGGAGGCTCTCTTGGAAAACATCTGCTACATTTTCAAAGGCTGTTCTGCCCCACGGCTGTCATACCATTCTCCTGGAACCTGCCTCTGTCTGGTCTCAAGCCTCAGGCACATCAGCCAGGCTCAGTGACACCCACCTCTTTCTAAAGGAAGAACCATGCTCCTTCAGATGCCTCGTCTCCACACCCCAAAGGACCCCGTGGCTCTGACCCTACTGGAAATAAGGAAACTGGAAGACCTATGCTCTCCCTGGCCCCAGTAAATGATCGTTCCACCCAGATTCAATTCAACACATGTTTAATGGAATCTACTGCACGAGGGTGGAGGGCTACAGGGGGATGACCAGGGACAGTTGGTGTCTGGTCTTCAGGAGGTTTGGGTCATGCTTTTCCTAAGCCCCATGAGAATCCAGACCTCAAAGAACACCAGCATTGCCCAGGTACACAGGCTGGCCACTAGCCCTTGGACGAGACAGAGTCTATGCAGACACTAATTTGAAAGTGCCTTTGCTAGGAAGAAGCAACAGTGTCTGCCCCTAAGTCCACAGCCCTGAACTATGAAAACCTATTAGGCTACTTAACAGCTCAAAGAAATGTTTTTAATTTCTTAGCATTCAGAGAGGCCAGCTGATAACATAAAAGCAAGGTATTTAACACAGAAACACAGGGAATGAGCACATACCTAATGTAAGTTTCATAATAGCGGGTTCTATCCAGGAAAGCCATAATAAGGAAGGGTGGGAGGGAGGGAGAAGATACATGTTAAACATTTCCAACAACATTTAGTGCAGATCCCAGGCTACCTTCTAGTAGGGGTAGACAAACTGCACACTGCTGGCCAATTGATGGCCCAAGAAATAGAAACAGTTTTTACATTTATAAAGGACTGGAAAAAATTTTTTATCATATATGAATATATGAAGTTTAAATTTCAGTGTCCATTCATACCATTTTATGAGGACATAGCCCCAGCCATTCACTTAAACACAGTTTCTGGCTGCATTCACTCTGCAATGCCAGAGTTGCATAGTTGCAAGGTCCTCAAAGCCTAAAACATTTATCCTTGGCCTTTTCATATGTCAGCACAACTGGGGAGGGTGGATTTTGCAGCTGCTTCTGTTTTAAGGGGCATCCACGCAGCAGAATAGAGGGTGCCAGGTGGCCCCTCACATGGATGGTGGGCGGAAAGGCCATGAGCTTGATGGTGCGCACAGGCTCTAGTGCAAATGCCTGCAGGGACTCTCCTCCACATGCTGGAGCACAGGCACCTTGCTCCATGGCATGGACTCCACATGGGCAGAGTTATTACCAGTGTGAGTGCATTTTAAAGGTTACCTTTTAATACTGGACCTTCTTTGAGGCTCCCGGTCATGCTTGTGGGAGGAATGATGCCCATTTTCAGACACATGCTCAAGGTTCCCAATGCTGGGCCGCTTTCCATGGGCAGCTTTGGACATATTGGCATTATTGAGATTGGCATTTGTTGAGGTGGGAACTTGCTTTCCTATGGAATTATGGTTATGATGGTTATGACACACCGAATTTCCTGCTGGAGGAAACAGCGGTTTCTCAGTATCACTTGCAGGTGGCATTGAAGGCCTTTGGACATGCAGGGGACGGTGGGTGGTATTGGTCTGCTGAAGGGAATCTCTCCTATCACTATTAACATGATTGACATGGTTTCCAAGCAGGGCACCATTTCTCTGCAAAATAATGGGAGACAACACCAGGTAATTTAACAAGTATTTGATGCAGGCTAGCTACGTTAGGTAATTTTTTCTACATGAAAAATAAAAATTCTAGGTAAGCTCCGTAGGATCCCTGTAAAACAATCTCAGTGTCTCAATGGCCAGGGTGGATGTGTTCATGAGGAAAGTTACCAATCCCTGAGCTGGGGAGCAAGCCCTCGGCTGTTACTCAAGTGTCTCTTCCAGTTGACTGCTCCAAGTCGAGGTGACATGCCCAACTGGGCTGGTGGGCAGGTCCAAGGTGGGGCAGGAGACATGCCCTTTGGCCTGGAGGACTGAGGGCTAGTAGGCAGATCAAAGAGGTAGCCCAGGGAAGGAGGGTAGTGTGGGCAGCTGCTGGCAGAACCCAGGATGTCCCTCCATGCTGGCCAGTGGCTGTGACCAAGCTCCTCAGAGGCTGACAGTGGAGGGCAGGGGAAACAGAGAAGGAGCCGGCCTGGCCTAGAAGAGGCTCTAGTGAATGGCGAGGTCCTAGGGGTGGGAGGGCACAAGCTGCAAGCCCCTCTAGACCCTGCGCTGGTTTGCATCCTCCAGACTCTTCTGTGGACCATAACTGCCCCAACCAGAGTCCTGCCCCACTGCTTCCAGGTGGCCAGTGTGTAGCTAGGCGTGGAATAATTACTTTGAATACATCTTCTTCTTCTCGTTTTGTTTCCTCCGGCTCATCATCTTGCAAATCACAGGATATAGCGCGCCGGATTTCTGGCCCAATGTCATGCAGTGTCCTTAATCCCGCCTAAATCAATGAAAACGGCAGAACAGGTTAGACCACACAGAGTCCCGGGTTCAACATGGGGCTTGACTTTTCTCCTGCTTGATTCAGTGGTGGGAGGGAAAGCCTTCTCCAAAGGGCGATCCAAGGAACTGATGGACTGACTGTAACTGAAGGCAGCCTGAAGGTCACTGGTATGATCGAGAGGTCATGATGGTGCTGGGATGCATAAGGCCTCAAACTCAGCAACTCTCCTGCAAACCCCCACATGCAGGGAGGGCTGCCTGGGAACTAGCATGCCTAAAAGAAGAACTGACTGCAGAGCTCCAGCTCCCAAGACCAAATCAGGGTAGGGAACAGAGCCTGGCTGCTCTGAAGGCAGGTGACAAGGAGCATCTGGCTGCATCCAGGATGAGGTGGCCTAGGTGTAGGCACCAGGGGAGCAAGCAAACCAAGCAGCCATCAGCACCACTGGCTCTATGGAACAGCCATGGGACAAGTGAGTAAAAACACACAGCAGTCACCAACACACTCAGACCATGACAGGACGGATCAACAAGCACACAGATCTGGGCCACTGTGCAAGGGGGCTGCTGTGGCCATCCGGGTGCCCCGGCTTGCAGCCTGGGAGCAAGCGGAGAGCTCACCAATGGGTCATGTTTCCAAAGACCAGGACAAACAGAATGGCTCATCAGCCTCTGCGGGCTGGGAAAGCCCACTGGGCCACCCTCCAGACCCCAGAGCCCTCACAGCCAGCCTTGCTACTCCAGCCCCCAATCTATTAGGACAGAGCCTGGGAGAAGCCCTTCCACTGTTCACATCTTTGTTAGGGGGACATTCTGAAATGCGGATGGACTACACATGGGCACAGTCTCTGGCTCTGAAAAATCATGATACTCAGACCACTGATTTGAAGAAAAGCAGCATGCTGACTTAAAGACAAATAGCGACTGTGCAGCCACTTCATCCTTTTCCACAACGACTTGCATCTGAAAGAGGCATTTCCTCTCTGCCCCAGGTCTAAGGTCCTATATCCAGGTGGCACTTTCTCATTCACCAGCGGACTGGCAACCCAACAGCTGCTGAAAGCTGGACAGGTCTCCTGTAGCCAGACTGTAACTTCAGGGCAGTTTACAAAAGAGAGTTGGCCAAGTGCTGGGCTCTCAAGGGTGGGGACCACTTTCCCGTCCTACGTCCTCAACACACCACAGGAAGTGGGTGGCTGTAGCAAGGACATAGATAAAAAATGATGACCACACCTGAGATAAGCTCATGGTAGGATGCATGCTGGGCAGTGTAAGGGAAAAGTAAGGAGAAGGATGGGGGCCACAGTCATGCCAGACCCTGCATGGGGTCTAGTGTGGGAATACTCAAAACTGGCCTCCTGTAGACCCTAGTGGCAGTGACATTCATTTACAATATAAAGTCACAGGAAAGTCTCAAGAGGCCCTTTATAAAAACATCCTTATCTATGAGAGCACTCAGCCTCTGAGACGATTCTGTTAAAAAAGACACACCAGACTGGGTCTGATCTGAACCCTCTGTGAATACGGAGCAGAAAGCCTTTCCATCTCATGAACTGTGAGGAAGCAGGTGTCATGAGGCAAAGCTCTAAGGTTCCTGGCTATGACTACTGTGGTCTTGCAGGAGAAAGACAGACATGTGCCAGGGTCAAACCCAGAACAGTTCTACAGTTCTTGGTGTGGCCAGTGATGCTACTTTCCTGTACATCTGATCACAGGCACACAACACACACACGGCACGTGCATGCGCGCTCACGCGCACGCGCGTACACACACACACACACACACACACACATTCATATTCATTCTCATTCTCCACCCCACCCACTTCCCTTTCCCTGGATTCCAGAGTCCAGCACATCTGACCCCGGGGAGTCATTTTGTTCTTATGTGTCCCGCCTGCCGTTCTATGGAAACATAGTAAAGGCAACTCTAATGCATGTTGGCAGACACCCTTTCACAGCACAGCTGCAGGCATGTGAAGAAAGTCCATATCCAGCCATATTGATCAGCCTGCAATCCATTCATCCACGGTTTTCTAAGGTACAATTATCAAGGGATAGGCTAAGCAAGGGTCTCCTGATTTGGGATCAACTAGGAAGAAAAAGTTCTCTTACATATCTGAGGCTCAAACAAGGAGACAAGGCTCAAATCACCTGCTGCTGTCTCCACAAAATAAACATGGGTTACAATGCATTAAGGTCAACACCCCCCACCCTCCAGTAAATTATGCACATTAATCCACATTACAAGGTAGTGGGGACCAGAAATACCCCTGAGTTTAGACAACAGACAATCCTACTTATTGTCATGCAACTGATTGGACTAGGTCTGATTAAAAGAAATATAAAACTATTTATTTGGATAATTTTTAACATCATCCTCTGTTGACGGGTTGACATTTCACTGAAATACACATATAACATAATTGCATAATAAACACAAAAACCGTCTCCAGCACATCTTCAGTGATATACAAGATTAAGATTCAGTCGACAAGATAGTGCAACAGACACAGGATAGAGAATTTGTTTGCAACATAAATCATGGAGAAGGTTGAGAGGTAGCCAAAGTTGCCACTTCCCAAGACAAATAATGACAACATATTTATTAGAGACATCAAAGGAGGAAAGCATCACTCTTCCCACACATGAAAGCAAAAGGTTAGAAATCATGATTCTGGTTTGCTTATTCCATGTAGGAGAAAACACACTGGTTAGAGTCAGGGACTGACTTTGCTCTTTCACTTGTGACCTGGGGTGGGTTAGGGGACACAGATGTCCCCAAACTAGAATTGAAATGAAGCATAAGCACAGCACCCTGAATTTATTACATATCACAAAACATAATAATGAAAAAATTCTAGCACACATATCAAGCTAAAAGGTAGCTTAGGCTGCTCCAAAAATTCCATAGGCACAAGTTCCAACTCTAAAAAGTAGAGACAACTATCTTAAACTCTTGAAAAAAAATTACTTATTCTTTCACAACCCTATACATAACATTTTTCTTGAAATAAACACTTTACAATCAGTAAAATTACCTATTCTTTCTTTCATATTTCATGTCTGTGTCTACCTCTGCAAAATATTGTTTTAATTTCAACTGTGGTAATTAGCACTTAAACCAACACAAACCCATATAAAGTCATTCCATTAACATCACAGTAGAATTATGGTTTCGAATAAACATAGAATTGCTATAAAATATAAACATTATTGACTTGTTTTAAGATGTCCAATCTTATAAAATATTAAACAGAATCAATCCTAGTTTCTCATTGATTTTAAAATGCTAGATGTTATCATAAATATTTTTAAAAAAGAAACGGCGCTTTGCCTGTAGACTGCTGCTTTAAATTTTAGACACCATTTAATTGTAATTTTATAGATATTTACTCTACTCAATGATAAAGTCACCAAAAATAAATCTAGAAAAATCTCTCTAAACAGTTCTGAAGCAACAGCATAAAATTATGACATCTTGACATCAAATATGAACATTCATTTGCCTTCTTTTCCTCTTGCCCATGTTTAGGGTTAAGTTTCTCCCACCCAGATGCATTTAAAATGCTTTCAAGCCTATCTCCCTAAACGAGCTCCGTCAGACACTCCAGCCACCTGTCAGGTCTCACAGCACTACCACCAACACTCACACACGCACACACACACATGCACACACGTGCGCACGCACGCACACATGGACCCACCCTGAACCTACACTGTAGCAGTGAAGAAAAGAGAGGCAAATCTCCAGCCGGGATGAGGCCAGGCCATTCATCTTCCAGATGTGGGTGCCAGGCTCGCAGAGTTCAGCCAGAGCCCTGCCCTGGCACAGCCTGCTCCCCATCACAGGCAGGCTTCACCCGCCGAGGCTGTCCCTGCGCACAGTCAACCCACCAACGACAAAAGCTGGTTAACTCTTTCGCAACATTTGGCCCACAGTGGATTAGAGGGGGCAATTTTAGATTAACTCCAGTAGAAGAAAGAACTGGAGATTAAACTCTTAAAGAATAAACCTGCTCATCCACAAGCTGTCCTCTGCCTCCTCTGCACACGCGGGCACACCCCTTATTTTGTCATTGCTTTCCTCCAGGGAAAATGTCATGGTGTCCATTGTGAATAGTCCTTGTGTCACATATAAAAGGTTGGAATCGTGGGCACAACACTCCATTAGTCATCCAGTGTGATTCGTACTCTCACTGAAGAGTTAGTGGTCACAGTTAATACCCCCATGAGTGACCTCTGGAGTGGCATTTAGCTGCATGTTTGGCAGCATCACTCTGAAAGCTAAAGGAAACTTTAAAAAATTTACCTCATCTATGATTTTCCCTGTAAACAAACTGAGAAACCTATCTGCTTTAGTTCCATCTTTATTTTTCATTTTTTTAGTACTGGGAATCAAACTCAGGGCCTCACGTGTACTAGACAAGTGCTTTACCACGAAGCTACACCCCCAGTTCCTACACCTGGATTCTTGGCTGTGGTTTGAACACCAGAATCAGACAGATTCTTACCAGTTTTCTGAAGTGAAGAGAACATTACATAAAACTTTGGCTCAGCAGAAGCTGCAAATCACAACTCCTGTTCCGATCCCATTCCTGTCACTGTGAGGCCACATACTGAAATCCCACCTGATCCGAGAAGGAAGAGCGAGTCAACACAATGCCTGTTGGATTAAATTGCATGTCCATACTGGTAAAAAGATCAGAGAGGACTCTCGCCAATTCCTGGGCCTCCTCTCCCCATGGTGCTATAATGGCCCCACCTGTCCCAATCTGCCAAGGTCACCACCACCAAGACAGTCATCACATCCACAAGGGAAGACTGGGAACTCTCAATTTCACACTTAGACAAGGTCAGAATTCTTTTGACTAACTTAGCAAAGCTCTTATATCACTGTATCAACACGGGAATGACAAATAATCACAAGTTACCATGACAACTGTGTTTGGCATACATCTGTAGTCTCAGTTGTGCTGCTTGGAGGAGCTGAGATTTTTAAACTCACTTTCTACCCACGCTAAGTCAGACTCTCATTCTTCCAGATCAGCACAGGCAGTGAGATTTGGCCACACCACAGACTCAGCCTCAACTTAGCTGGACACACTGGCATGGCAGACCTGTGTCTAGGTGAGCGGGCGCGTGGGGAGGATGGGGTTCCAGTCAGGGGCAAGGCCACTATGGCAGAAGCCTCTGGAACATGGGTCAACGTAAAAAGACTCCAGCCATCCTCTGCCTTTAAAGGGGCATCCCAAGATCCTCAGCGGTCCATGAGGTCACTGTGATGCACTTGAGAGTTTTCAAAGGCTGCATGATGTGATGATAATATCTCCCCAGTATCTTTGTGCTTGCATATTCTAGTGTTTTAAAAACTTCTGTTTTAATTTCTAAGATAGCAAATCTTGCTATATATGAGTCCTCTAATAATTTTTAAGAATAGAAAAGATTTGCTGGGTGTCGTGGCACACACTTGTGATCCCAGTACTTGGGAGGCTGAGACAGAAGGATCGTGGACTCACAGCTAGCCTCAGCTACTTAGTGAGGCCCTCAACTTAGTGAGACCCTGTTTCAAAATAAAGAATAAAAAATAGGACTGGGGGTGTAGCTCAGAGGTAGAATGCCCCTGAGTTCAATTCCCAGTAACACACACACACACACACACACACACACACACAAACCACATAGAACTGCTGCCCAATCCATCCTCCAACCAGCACCACCACAGCTGTCTGGCTTTTCACCTCCTCTAGGGTTTCTGCTGACCTTCCGGTGGCTTCTCTGAGCTAACTGGCACTTCTTAGTGGGCTGCCTTCACTGTGCCTCAGAATGGTGTGCCCTCCTACTACCCCAAACAGCCACCTCTTTAGTCTCAGACACACCAAGGACAAGAAATTCACCCAGGTACTCACCCCACCTTGGAACTCGTTTTATTTAACAATCTCCTTCCTGTTCATAAATGAACCATGACATATCAGGGCTACTGAGGAACATCAGGTGTAGGTTATTAAAGAATCTGCTACAAAAAGTAAGATTTTGCTACTTTGTAACTCGCCTCAACTTTTCAGACTATTCTCAGAGCGGAATAACATCTCCCCTCTTCCAGAAAGTATATAAAATGCAGTACCAATAATCCCATGGACTAATTTTCAATTGGGTTGAACCATAGTTTTTGGTACTATGTGAGAAGAGCCTGCTGCCCAGTCTTATTTTTACTTCCTTGTAATGGCTACTGGTCCCTGCATCACCTCTATCATCCAGGACCTTGCGAGTCCAACACCATAGTTTCCACTGCTTGCTACCAAGTTTATGGATATGCCTGTGAAGATTCTAAATAATCAACTTGACAAGTCTCTTACAACTTCCTCTTACATCAAAATTTACATCTTTTTGCCAAGGTCTGGGGAGAAATGACAGCGGTCTCAGCAGCCTGCTTGAGCCAAGCTCCAGGCAGCCTCGTATCCCTGGTGAGTTGACGCTGGAGGCCGCTCTCCTGATTGCGAGCTGTCTTTCATAAAGTGGCCATGGCTGCCAATCAGCCTATACTGTTCCTCAGTAAGGAACTAAGGCCCAAGTAGGGCAAGATTCCTGTGGTTCCTTAAAACCATGCCCTTAGTCCTACAAAGTTGCCCCGCTTTGCCTTATTTGGTAAGCATGTGAGAAGAAGCCCCCCTGTAAGCCTGGCCACTGGAACGACTCTGGGCTTTTCCAGGAGACATGATCAACAAACAATTGCACGAATGGTGATGCACAGGGGTGAACATACACTATCCTTAGCAGGTGGGTCAGAAACAGGGAAGCATTTATCCAAGGGTGGATTAGCTCCTCATCCGTGTCCCTGTGTCCACAGGGCTGACCAGCTGACCAGGGATGATTCATCAATTCTCTATAGATGCTCATACCTTAACATATCCCAAACACCACTTGATCAGAGCAGAAACAGGCTTTTGGACCACGGCAAGGTCCCTTAGGCCCCTGCTACGCCAGGCGTTAGCCGTTTGGTTGCTGGATGACAGAGAAGTATGGAAGAGGGGCTGGGCTGCTGGCAGACTGTGGGAAACTACGATGCTGTAGGCAACAGCTGAGGACAGTGTTAGTACCGGGCACCTCCATGGTTCCACATCTTCTAAGTGGCCAGCATGCTGCCCGGGTTTCAGCCCACCCTTTACGTCCCCACACATGGGACTGTGAAGCAGCAAAACTGCTCTTTGGGCCCTCAGACTCTGCAGTGAGAAGCCACAGAAGCCACAGCAAGCTCGTCGGCCTTCACCAGGCTGCACGCGTGGGAGCAGAGTCAGAGCTGGGCCCATCTCCATAATGAGGCCAGGGGCTCCACCCAAGTCAGGAAGGTCAAACCACTCTGTGGTGAGCCACCATGGCCGAGGAGCAAGCGTCAAAGTCACCAAGACCATTGGAGAAGGCCGTAAGCCTGGTCAGGACCCTTATGCTTCCCCCAGGGCTACTGTGCACACCCTTTACCTGGCCTTCAGGGCTCCCAGGATGCCTACGGGAACGTCCACTACAGTCAGGAATAGGGCTGCCCAGAGACTGTGGCTCTCTCTTCCACACGCCTCGACACACACGCGTGCGCACACACACACACAAGCACAGTTCCAGACTGTGAAAAGGGGATCATGAAGCCCTCTTTCTTCTGCACAGTTCAGACTTTGATTTTTTAGAATCTTTCCCAGGAACTTTGCACTAAGGTTACTTTTTTTTTTTTTTAAGTACTGGAAATTAAACCCAGTGGAATTCTACCTCTGAGTCATACCCCAGCCCTATTTTATTTTTTTGTTTTGAAACAGTCTTGTTAAATTACTGAGACATCAAACTTTCGATCCTCCTGCCTCAGTCTTCCAGGTACTGGATTACAGGTGTGCACCATCACACCCAGCTGCGTTAAGGTTATTTTGAAGGTTGATTTTAAAAGTCTGGCTGCTCTGGATATCTTGGGCTCAGCATCTGAGGCACAGACTCCTTGACCCCCTACCTGGAATCAGCTGAAAATAGGAGGTGCCCTCACCATGTGAAAATGTAACCTGTCGAGTAACTGTTTACATCTTTGTGCATTGCCTAGACATTTGAAAAAGGGGAGAGTTCTCTTTCTCAATGGATAACTATAGTACAGAACAGAAAACAGATAAAAGGAAAACAAGGATTTCTTAAAGTTGGTAGTAAACAGGCATATGATATTATTATTGTTGTAGTCTTAATAATAAGCAATTATACGTTCAGAGTGCTTTACAATCACTTAGCTATTCCTCACAACAGCCCTGTGAGGTAGGTCGACATTATTACCCCCATTTTACAGATGGGGAAACTGAGGCACAGAGAGGTTAAGTGTCTTGCCCAAGGTCACACAGCAAGTGAACGCTGAAGCTGGACTAGAACCCAGGTTCCCTGACTCCCGGTGTCCTTGAAACTAGACCACACTGCTTCCAAAGAGGCATCCCCAGACTGGCTCTGAGCGCGAATTAAAGACGAACAATGTTAGATGAGGTTGGGTGTGGTGGCATTTCCCGTGGACACGTTAGATGGACCCTGAGGTGTTGCCTGGACTGGTTTGGACATGCAGGTGTATGTGTTAGTTTCAATGGGTGTGTCTGAGCTTCCTGGCCTGTCCACTTCCCACTGCATTCTGGACTGGGTCACGCAGCAAGCAGGGCCTGGCGGTCAGGAGGTCATGACGTACTGGCGTATAAAAGGAACTCTGTCCACTCAGCGCCAAGGGGCCTGCCAGTCTTTGGGAGTTCGGGCAAACTAGGGATGCAGGACTTTGGAACAGAGTCAGCTGTCTACCTTAGGCAGGTCTGCTTAATCTTTTTATTATAATTTTTTTTTTTTTTTTTTTTTTTTTTTTTTACTGGCCAGCATCAGGAAGTTGTGTTCATTTCATTTGTCTGTAGGGCGGCTGCCCCCCGTCTTTTGCTTTCTCTCTCTCTCTCACTCTTTCCCTTTCTCTCAGTCTCTGCTTGGAAGGGAAAACTGTCAAAACTCGGACGTTCCCTTTCATAACAAGGAGCCACTGTGAGCAGCATCTGCACCAGGCACCCGCAGCTCTGCAGGTGAGCCATGGCCCCACTTCCGACTTTTAGAGGAGTGCCTTGCTTGGCAGGGGTCTCCCCAGGGCCTTGGGTTTGCTCTTGCCTGCATTTCTCCTGAAATGCTGTGTCAGTAGAAATAAGCCCACGTGAGCATTTGCCCTTTCAAGGCCTTAGCCACAAACGCCTTCCGACTAACCAGCTTGGTGCGGTAGCTCAGCCAGAAAACTCTAAAGCATCCGTTCAAGCATCTGAAACAAACGAATCAGCCAGTGAAATCTCATCTGTTAGCATCTGTTCTTCTCTTAGATTAAAAAAAAAATGGAAAAAGAGCCCTTTTATGGCTTTAGGTGGAATCATGCTTTTGAAAAAGAAAAAAATAAATGAAAAAAGAATCTCCCTAGTTGTTAGACTAAGGTGGTGGGATAACAGGATCCTCCACAGAATGAGTCTCTGGGAGGATACCATTTTTCTGTCGAGATGCACTAGCATTCCTGAGGTCACATCAAGGCACATCAGTGACTTAGTCATTTGCCTCTGCTGTATCACCCACATCTCCCCCAGACCACCTGCAGTCCCATCTGGTGGCTGGGGCCCAGGCTTTAAAGTTATCCAACCTATCAACCTAATTCTGCATGGCTAGAAACAATAGTCTCTTTAAATCCAACTTGCAAACATGTAAAAAGACTGCCCCCCTAGAGTGTTTCTATTATTCAATGGGCAGGCTCCCATCAGGGATGGAAGGAGGACAGAGAATTTCCTTGGATTCCACCAGAATAAAGGAAATGCTCAATGTTGGGGGGAAGAGAAATGAACAAAACTGTCCCCACTTTGGGATTTTTTTTTTAATCAATGGGACACTTGTAGTGTCTGTAACTTGCAAACGTCCTCAATTAGAAGGTATGGTGGCACATCCAGTGCACTGCAGTTAGCTGGGAGGGGGCGAGAGCTTCTACAGCCGCAGGGCTGTGTTCCTTCATCGCTTTGCTCCTCGTGGAAACTTGGAGGTCACTTGGATGTAGCAACAATGGATGAAGAGCAGATGCTGAGTTAAACTAAAGGGAATATGGTGTGTAGGAGATGAGAGAAAATTAAAAGGCCTGATGCAGCTTCTCTCTGGTTCCCTCTGTAGAGGGACTAGAGAGAAGGTTGGTTTGAATGATGAAAATGGTGGGTGGATGGATTGGTGGATGGAAACACACACTCATTCAGACCACAGAGGCCAGAGAATATGGGATACTGAGCTCCTCCCTGAGGCAGGAGTGCCCGAGCCATTCTCCTTGGGGGAGAAGGTGACAGTGCAGTTGGTCTGGATACAGGGAGATCAGACAGAGCCCATGGGGTTCAAAACCACAGCACATCTGTGTGCCCTTGGGAGTCCTTCGATGGGATGGGGGTGCAGAGAACTGGGGCCAGTTCTGAAAGCTGTTCAGACAGACCGCACTCTCCGCAGCACAAGCACGCATGCCTATGTCTTCACGTCTGCTAACATTCGATGCCCTACTCTGCTTCCCACTAGCAATCAGTCTGTGAGCCAGGTGGCACCTTGTAATGGGAAGAGCAAGTTGCCCTTTCTCAATGGGCCATGCTCACCCAAGGGGCTTCCTCAAAGATGTGGGTCCTCCTCCTAGTTGCCCAGCTAGTACCTTCCTCCCACCGCTAACCCCATATCCCTAACTGCTACACTGTCACATAATACACTCAGAAAGGAAAGCCTCCTCCTGCTAATTAAACATGGAGTAACAATTCACATTTAGAGTCATTTCTATAGCAGAGGAAGCCAAAATTTTAATTAGGATTATCTTTTAAGGGGACAAATTCTTCTGTGTGTGTGGAACTGAGGATGGAACACAGGGGCATTCTACCTCCAAGCTATACCTCCAGCCCTATTTTATTCTTTTATTTGGAAACAAGGTCTCACTTAGTTGCAGAGGGCTTCACCAAACTGCTGAGGCTGGCTGCCAACCTGCAAACCTCCTGTCTCAGCCTCTCAAGTACTAGGATTACAAGCATGTGCCACCATGCTGGGCTAAAAATTTCTGTTTTTAATGCTTGTTACAGAATTAAATACATTTTCAGAATTTATATGTCAAGATTATGAACACAATTTAATTTTCCAAGCTGGGTACTCAACATAAATGATAGACTTTGCCTCAACTCCCAATGGAACCATGTGAAAATGTGTTCTCCATCTAACTAGGAATATTTGAATTCCACCATGGAAATTAAACTCCTTCTATAAATAATAAGATGGAACACATTTAGGAGATAAAAACCCTCAACATTATCTTGACACAGTGCAACACAGTCCTTAACTCATAACCTGTTGATGTAGCACCAACACCATCTGAACCTTCAACTTAGGGTACACCTCATATCTGAATGTGGTGATTTATGGGACATGTGTTGTTTATACATGTTATGCATGTTCATGCGCTATATCCAGCCACCAGAGCACGCACTGAAACTGTCTAATGGAAAGTCTCAGGGTTCAGAAAAAATAGAAACAACCTTGTATCCAAGTGGTCATCATACATGCTTATAACACAGCACTAAATTCATTACCATAAACCCTGACATAAGCCATCGATGAAAGATATGCTCTCCTTCTAGAAAGTCAAGTTCTAACCCCACCAACTAGATTCATAGAGCAGACAGCAGTTCCCTCTATGTAGAGAGCACCCACAGAGCTCAGAAACGTTACTAGCCTCTTCATTTGGGGAAGGGCTACCTGACAGAAGAGCCTTCAGAATCAAGTTATCTCTCCAATGGTGGCTGACTTGGCTGACTTGGCCATGCTGCCCCCAAGCATATATGGAACCAAAGACCTATTCAAATTGGCAAACACATCTTTTCAGTTTGCCTTGTTTAAGGCTAATTGTGAACTGCAGTCCAGGAAGAAGGCTGCCATCTCTGCAAAAGAGATCAGCAGGAGTTGAAGGAGCTTATGTCAAAACCTGAGATGGCAACAAGCCCTGTGACTTGAGCCTATGACTTGCTGAGCTACCAAAAGGATATGTGATCAAGGAATAAAAGACCAGGGCTTGTCTTGAGTAGAATTCAGTGTCCACTTGCCCCACCAGTATGCTATTCCCCTAGCTCATGCAGCTGTCTGAGCAGAACAGATCTCACCACCAATCAGCAGATCACTGTCACACAAAGTCATCTATTAATCTTCCATATACACATGCACCCACATTCCTCATTTAGCATCATTCATATTCATATTCTCTCTCACAGCAAGATCACATACAAGCCTTCACTTTGATATTTACCTTCACTTTGAGCACAGAACAATGCTGGACATGTGTTCCTGGAAAAAAATCATTCCAGGTTGAACTTTATCCACACCTACAAGGTCACAATGAGATATGTGACTACAGGGACATAAAAGTAATTCTAGTGTAAAGTTAAGAAGAAAAAAAAGAGGAAATTTTTCTTTATCTTATTCACAAAGGACTTAAAGCACTCCAGGTAGCAGAGATGACATGGCTTTGTTTCTGACAGCTTTCTGACCTCTGTACTTCCTGTTTCCCTGTTCTTAGCATCTCTCTCCCATCCCTCTTTGCCCTGCTTTCTCCATCACTGGCCACAAGTCACCCTCTCAGTCCCACTTCCTGCAAGTCTCCACAGTGACTCCTTTTGCCTCCACACACCAGCTTTCCACCAAGCTTTAGGCTTACTCAGGAATCTACATGGAACCTGGTTAAGCCAGAGGTTCCCATAAGCCACATCCACATTTCTAGGGCCTGTAACAAGGCCTGGGCTAGAGGAGGGCAGAGGGGCCAGGGGCTAGCCTGGATGTGACAGAGCAGCACCCGCACAGCAAGCCTAACAGCCAGCGGAAAACATCACACAAAGGGACAGACACACCATCCACATGCGCATACACATGCACACACACACACAGACACACACGCTACACACTAGAAAATGATGGATGTTACTGAAATGGACCAAAACCAACAAGCAATGGGGTAAGAAACAAACAGAAACAAAACAAAGCACTTGCGTTCAAATGGAAAGCTGTTCACTAGGCAGCTGGACCCTGAGCCCAGGGCTATGGGGAAAGGGGCCTGCCTGGAAGACACTGCCTCTGGAGAAGACGGGAGGGATCAGGTGTCAGGGCAACACTTGCTCATCTCCTGCCACTGCCATCCTGGGAGCCAGCTGGCGGCAGGTGCTAGGCAATGGAGAGGCAAGGGGAGGAAGCACTTACCTTGTGGCCCAGAAATGGCCAGTCCACATTTGGGGGAGTGTGCAGTATCTCAGTTTAAATAAAATCCTTGTGGTACTGCTCAACCATGAATAGTCAGCTCTCTAGTATTTCAAATAAGCTTGTAACATTGTTAGTGCAAAGAGAAAACAAAACAAGAGGACAATTCACCTGTAGAGCAATTGTGGTGTTCTTCGCAGGATACTTTCCCACCAGTCCTTGTTCTTTCCGTTTCTTGAATTTCCTAAAGTAGTCCTGTATCAGGAAAGTGGCATAGAACTTCCCCACGGTTACCTCATCATCTAAACGGAGAGACCAGACATAGCTCTCCCGAATCAGCACATTTGGACCAAGAGCCTAAACACTCGCTTCTAGCTGGGGCAGGGGTGGGCAGGATGGTGCAGAAGGCACCGAGGCCTCAACCTACAACATGGGATGCTCAATCTAGCAAAAAGCAAGGCTTGGCAAAGCAGTTAAGGCTCAAAATCAGAGCAGTTAAATGAAGTGATACAAAGTTGCAGAAAGTGATATACTCGTAATAAGTTTAAAAGCGCAGCATATTAGTAACACTGTGAAATGCCATCTTGGTTATTTACTTAAAATAAAAATTACAAAACAAAAAGGCTTTGGGGGCTGTGTTTTCAGCCCTGTGCATAGGGATTTGCATGTGTAATTACCATAAACACCAACTGCAATTAACCATCCAAATTCCTATGCCTCAAGATAGAGATCTAGAAAGGTGACACACAAACATGGAAGAAGAGGAAGGTTCAGAAAAGTGACTGCAGATCCGTACTTTCACATGCTCCCCCATTCTCTGCCAATGAGCTGGTAGACCATTTCCTGGTGTGTAATTCACAATTGCTGGTTTTCTGTACTTCATGACAGCTCCAACTAACCTCAGAGTTGATCTAGGCTTATTTCTGCTTTGCTCAGAAACAACCTTCAACATGTATCATCAAGGGAATTGGAATTCTGCTAATAGCTTTAAAGGTGATGCATGAGGCAGAATAGAGGCTCTGGCTGTCTCACGGTAAACCACCTTGGAAGTGTCATTCTGTCCCCAGGTCTCCCAGGAGTGCCTGCCACCAGATGAGCAGGGTGCTGAGGCCTTCTGGGTGGAAAGTTGAAAGCCACCTTAGGAGCTCATCCCAGGCAGGGCCACGCTGGGGTCGGGGGCCACTGAGCACAGCCTGCAGGAGCTGGGGAGAGGAAGAGCTGCAGATGCTCAGGCTTTTGGCCACATTGTTCTTCCAAGAGTTGCATGCTGGTCAGGGGTAAGGGACTCAACCTGCCTGAGCTTGGGTTCTCCTAAAGGAATGGTAAGGTTTCATTTTACAACCTGCCAACAGCAGCATCCACTGAAATGGACCCTGGAGCATGACAGGTTGGGGGTCACTGAGACCCACCACATTCATTGATGTATCCTTGGTGGGCTGTGTTTAGTGCCCAGATGGGAGGTGCTGCCAACTTTTTATCATCCCCATCTAGAGAATGTGGGGCTGTGTTGGGTGGCCTCTCCAGTCCTCCCTGTCAGAAGCTGCTCAGCGTACCTTGTGAGAAGACTGTCTTGGGGTGGTCTGGCCTTGAGAAGTGTTATTCTCCTCTTAGACTTAAGTCAGACAAGTCCCAGAGTGTTGGAGGAGCACCAATATGAACCTGAGGCTCTGCGAGGCATGTGCAAATGTGGCCTTAATCAATCTCAGGCCCCTCTACACTGAGTTGTGCTGCACTGCCCTGGACAAGAGGCAAGCACAGCCCATCTGGGTCTGGAGAGTTCACCTATTTCTCTGCTCACCAGCCTCTTCTTGTTTGGCCCAGGGTATGTTTAGAACATCTGTTCCAGCAAGTCCCTGGGACTGGGCATCTCTGGGAGCTGCACTTATTGTCAGAGGAGTTGCACATGGGTCTCACGCTCTCTTCACAAAAACTCTGACACAGTGGGTCTGCTCACCACCCCCTCTACCCAATAGAGATATGTTAAATGATTCGCCCAGGTCAGTGAAGCCAGGATCTGAACCTGGGGCAGGCAATACTACTCCTGGAGCCCAGGGTCCTCTCCTCCTCCATGCTGCCTCCCTACATACAGCCCATATTCTTTGGAGTTGCCTCTCACGCACTGTAAGTCTATCCCTTTCCTGGGCTGCCCACGGAAGCAGGCTGGCTGCTGCACCAGGGACTCTGCTCCTGTCAGGCCACCCTGTCCTCTGTGCCACAGGATTCTGGGTCTTCTCTGGGGGCCTCCAGAGAGAGCACTGGCTCTTCCTGTGGAAGGCCCAACTCATTCCACACCAGGAATTTCCAGCGAATGCAGGCACAGCCTTCATCTCCCTTCAGCCTTCAGAGTAGAGGCAGGCCCACCCAGGCTCACAGGGCAGGATTGATAGTCTCCACTGAGATGCTGAAGTAATTGGGAATATGGGCCCAAATAAGTGCTCTTAAGGACAAGAAAAGCCAAAACTCTAGCAAGACAGAAAAGGAAGAAAGAGAAGGAATGAATATAGTGATACTGTCTGGGTTCAGGACTCAAGAGAGATAGGGTCCACTCAGTGTCTTCTTTGGGGCCATGGAGTGAAAGATCCAACTCAAGAAATGAAAGTCCAAAGGGTCTTCTAAAGGCCCAAAGGAAGCTTCTAAAGAGAAATGCTGACAGTCCATGGAATGGCAGAGGAGAAGAGTGCAGATGAGAACCTGAGCTGAGACTCCAAGCTCAGCACTGAAGACCAGGGAGCAGTCAGGCTGGAGGAGGAAGAGCCCAACACGTACCCTGGGGCTCATTCCTGTTGCCACCTTTTCATCAAGCTCATGAGGACCCAGTGATGGCTCACATTGCATCCCTACCAGCGAAGCCTCCCAAGACAAGCATCCTACTCTGCTCTGTCGCCAGGGCCATGAGGGGCTCCCTGATATCCCACATCTGCAAATCTCAGGCACCCAGGGGCAGAAGCTGGCCGTGCTCATCCTGCCCCTGACCAGGTTACAGTGTAGGGGACACTGACCTCCTCAGCCTCTAGAACTACCCATCTGTTTGGCCAGAGGGAGGTACAAACGTTATCATTTTCCCAGTGTTCCAGGAAGAGGGAAAGGTTTGGAACCACTGATCTCTGGAAGATAAAAGAGGAAATAGGAAGAGACAAATGACAAATACAGATCCTAAAACCATGTTCAGATCTGCCCAATGGAGCCTAAAGTTCCCTGTCTTTTGGTGTTCTTCCATGGCCACAGTACTGACATAAGATTCAACCTGGATGCACATTACACTAGGCTAATAAGCACTGCCTGGAACTTCTGGAACATTCTATCTCCTTCTGAGACCCCAATGCCTTCTTCACAGTGCTTCTTGCTGCCATTGTGGAACGGATTAACACTTGCCATCCTAAACCCAATCCATATAAGGAAATATAGAAAAAAAAAAAAGGTCAGGCTCAGGCTCAGCTACTGGACCAAGAAAGGGGAAGAATATTTAGCCTCTATGAAAAGTTTAGTAGAGCTAAAAGTTGACCAGATTTTCAAAGCAAGGGAGCTTAGAGCCAAATTCTGCACTTTTTTTCTGGTAAGATGGAAAGAAATGAAGTTTCAGAGTAATGGGAATGGCACTCTCCGAGTGTGTCTCATGAGGATGAGTGTTAACGTGGGAGTTAGGCTGGTCATAATGAAGGTGGCATTTCAAGAGAGATGTGACATGGAGCCAGGCAGGAGTGGGGTCCTCGGGCTCATATGGGGAAGGTGTACACAGACAGACACGCCTGCTGTTCTGAAGCATGCATCTGTTTTTCAAGAAACATTGTAGGGGAATACAGTTGGCAAGAGATAACTCTGATTCCATGCCACCACCCTAAAACAGAATTGCTTCAGAATATTCTGAAAGACTGAGAGTTGAAAGGAATGGAGGCTGCAGAAAAAGCTTAAGCACATTGTTACAACAATTTAAAAAAAGCAATTCATCTAAGCCATGCGAGCACTTGGATGTGCAGCTGAAAGGAAAAGAACAAAAACCAAAGAGGAGTTTTAAATGTGCAGTATCTGTTCTCTCGTGGAGAGCCAGGACTCTCTTGGTGGGAGCTTTGCTTCCTTTTATCATTTCTTTCCAGTCCATTTCCCCCAGCTTTGAGCTGGTAGCTGTGCCAGCTAAGCATGGCTTCCTCCAATGACAAAAGTGCATACTGCTTCTTACAGCATGCCAGCATGCTGCTCTGTGTCCCCCAAGCCACAGGCTGGCACCTTCTCAGGGAGAGGTCTTGGCCCTATCCTGGCCTGAGTTCTGGAGTCAGCTCCCAGATCTGATCCCTACCAAAAGCTACAGGGCAGTGACACTGTAAAAATTCTGCTGGTTACAAAATCCACCAGATGCTTATTGTGTGGGAAGACCAGGGGTAGCTAAAATACTGACCAGGGGTCACTGGGTAAACAGATCCTGCACCTTTAAAACTCGGGAACAAAACAGTCTGAAAACATCCACCTCAACTTCAAAGTCCATGTGTATTTAAATGAAAATGGAAAAACAGTGTGTATATATATACATATATATATATATAACATATATAGATGATATATATATACATATAAATTCAAAAAAGTTTAGTCAGTTGATTTGTGATAAATAACAAAAGGAAAATAAGCATGCTTGTTAGTTCTGTCGCTACTCTAAATTATCCTTTACTTTTAATTAATCTGTTTCTGCAGGGATATTTTCTACCTTATTAAAAGGATACTCTTGGTAATTATGACAAATATGGTAAATTCAGTATTGATAAGAACATATGAAAATTACCATTTCCTGAAAACCACATATTTTTCATGAGAAGTTTTCAACAAAATATTGATAGATAATTGGAAACTTGAATATTTATTTTTGGACAAAAAATATAGGCTTATAGGCTTTTTGTTTTGCAACAGCAATCTTATTCTCCAACATTAATTCCTCCATCAACAAGCAACCCCCTGCTCCAGCCACATGGGTCTTGGTTTCCTCCCACTGAAGCCTCTTCTGCTGAATGGTCATAATATTGCCCCAAATAATCACACTGAGTGGCCAAAGGCCTCCTTTAGCTGTTGGCCTAACGTTCTGGTAAGTAAAGCATTCTGCAAACATTCTCTGGGCTTTCTGGAGATGCTATCACTAAAGCCAAAGGCTTGGCCAAAATTACTTAGGAAATAGATTACACTGACCACCAGCTGGAGGGACAACTTGGTCGAGAAGTTTCATGCTGGTTTTCTTCCAGATTTTCTTTATCACAGCTCGAAGTTCTTCATTAGCTTGTTCCAGGTTCCCTAAATCCAGAGCAAAAGGGAGAAACAAGTCTTGTTTCTGTTCCATATGCTCCCTGCAACTCCCCTCTGCTGTCCTGTCCCAGCCTGGCCTGGATGACACACTGCCTCTGCTGGGGCTCCCTCCCTGGGGTTCTCCCGTCAGGGTCGAACACTCTTCCTAGATCCAGCAACAGTCATCAAGCCCACCCAATGGGAAGTCCTTCTAGTATGGGAACATTCATTCCCTAATTCAAGACCTATTGAAGCTGATCCCATCCTTGCCTCCCCAGGGGGACCTCCTCCCCTCCTGCTGCCCCAGCCCAGAGACCTGCCTCTCCTGGGCTTTCCCCAAGCTGTCCTGTCCTGCCTCCATCTGGTAAGAGCCCAGCTGGGAAGCTGCTGAGTCTTCAGTGTCACACAAGTAAGACTTCTCTCAGTTCCTACTATAGTACTCATCCATGTCTTTCCTCTAAGTGGGCTGACAGTCGTCTTCTCACCTAACATGGCACCAGGTAAGGCAATCTGCCTTCTGGAACCCTTAAACACCCTGGCCTGTGGCCAGATACAGTCAAGCAAAGCACAGGAGGCGCATGTTTGGCGGGAAGTAGTTAGCTTTCTGGATAGAGCTCTGGGGTTGTGAAAAATTACCTGTCTCCTAATAGCACACACCCCTCGCTGCCTCCTCCCACCTATCCTTCACCAAGTGCTGCCTCCAGGTCTCCACTTCCCCATCTTCTGCTGCAATTTGATTTCCATTCCACCTCTGATGTTGTCACTGAGCCAATCCCAGAGCCTGTTTTACTAGGTTGGAGCAGAGCTCAGCCTGAGAGCCCAGCTAGGAAGATGCTGATCCTACTAATGGTTCCCAGTTGCTGACTGTGTGCACGTGTGCACACAGGGGCCTCTGCAGACAGTATCTTGCTCCTCCTCAGGAACTCCCCTGGCATAGGTTACTTAGTTTCTTTTTACAGAGAAAGAAGCTGCAGTTCTCACTGTAGGTCATGCCCTAGCAAGGGACAGCTGGAGTGCATCCATTTGCAATTGCTGTCTCTGCCCCTATACTTTGCGTAGTAATCAGTGGGAAGAGTAAACTTAGTTAACTTCTGAAACAAAGCAACACATAAAGGAAGAACAGAAGGACTGAGAGAGAAAAGGGTAGCTTACTATGGGCACAGATAGATAGACATTCCTACTGCACTCACCACCCCTTCCCCAAGTCTCCCCTGCACCCAGACAAAGCCCAGATGGGAGAACCACAGTGGGAAGTGGCAACTCCTCCTTCTTCTATCACCTGTCCTGCTTCCAGGGCATGCTCACCTTCAGTCTTGATCTTGAGAGCTGTTCGGACCAGTGCAAATAAGGTTGCATTAAACATGACTGTCCCATCACTATTGAGAGGCATATTCATGGCCACTAATCTCTGTAAGCAAAAAGAAAAAAGGTCCTTAGGCAAATGCAAACACTGGACAATAGCCACATCCCTTTTAAATTTTATTCTGCTCATCCCTCATCCCTCTTCTATCTAGTTAGCCCTCAACTCAGCAGCCATTTGGAGCACCTTTCTGATGAGTAATTCTGTGTGGCATCTTGACTGATCCATGAGATGCCTAAACATCTGGTTAAATATCATTTCTAGTGTGTCTGTGAGGGTGTCTTGCTAGAGATGAGCATTTGAATTGGTGGACTGAGTAGAGCAGATTGCCCATGCAATGTGAGTGGCCATCATGCCGTTGAAGAGCGCCAAAACAGAACACAGAGGTGGAGGAGAACCAATTCTCCCTTTGCTGCCTGCTTGAGCTGGGTCATCTGCTAAGACTGACACCACCAGCTCTCCTGGTCTCCAGCTGAGGCTGGAGGCTGCGGGACTTCTCAGCCTCCATAATCATGGAAGCCCATTCCTCATAATAAATCTCTTCATATATGTACATGTACATGTGTGCATCTCCCTCTCTATATATGTACATATGATACATAAACATACACATACATATACTTTGGACACAAATATCTACATATACACCTGGTTAAGTCCATGTTCATATCCATACTATTAGTTTTATTTCTCTGGAGAATCCTAATGCAACCTATCATCTACGGGGTACGGGTATATACGATGACAAAGGTCAACGTTATAGTCACAAAATGTAAATGCTGACACTTGGGTGCTTTGTTTTGTTTGTTAAACAATTCCACCTCATTGTTCAAACACATTCATCTTCCTTTCTCATTACCATCTCTCCTGTACTTTGGGATGAGGCCTCTCTCTTCCAGGTATGTTTTTAAGACTTTTATGAGGATTAAGTGACATAACAGGTACACATCTGTGCCTGGGACTTAGGTTCTCAACCAAGAGAGTCCACTACTAATCCCAGCACAGTAGGATCCTAGCATCAAGGGAGCTTTCCTGGTGAGACTGCCGTGGAATATTTTGTAGAAGTCTCCATGGCTTCCCCAGAGCTTTGGTCTTTCATAGCAGGAGCCACACCCCTTTCTCCTCAGAGCTCTTCAGGTCCTCTAACACCAGCAGCAAGGAGAGTTGGAGGGGTTGGGGTGACGGACACCCTCTCTGGGCCCCAGTTACTTCATCTAATGCAGATGACATGCGCACACTGACGGGCCTCACATAATTAAAAGAGATCATGGACACAACGATTTTGTGCCTGGCACACAGTAAACGGTAACAATGCTAGTATTTTTAAATTTCTTAGTTTTGGCTAACCAAAAGGTTTATTTCCTTTTGTGGTGCTGGGGATAGAACCAAGGACATTCTTCCTGTTTTCCTTCCTTATTGAAGGACTAGAATCTTGTGTTTGTATGGCCAGGTCTACCTTTCCTCCCTCCAAAATCAGCACAGATAGCCAGGACAGATAGCCAGTACACCCTAGACATTCATTTGCTTTTCCTGGCAAGTTCCCAAGTGAGCAAAAAGAATAATTTTGTGCCTCGCTTAGATCCTTTAAGCAAAAGGCCCTGGAAATCTAAACACGAGACAACATCAATTAACTGGGACCCATGTTCTTAGAAAGCAAAAAGAATAATTTATAAAAAGAAAGAGTCAACTTCTATAGCTAATTCTATATACCTACATCCAGAGTCCAGCCTGAGGGGAAGGACGGACCCTAAGAATTTACCAGTACTCTGGCCTCTGGACTTTGAGGTCAGGAGGCATGAGCTGACTCAGAATTTCTCTGAAAGTCTTAAATACATTTTAGGCTATTCTCTTTTACCTCAGTTTCTATCTAGAGCTGGCTAAGACCCCTGGGCGTGGCCGCCCCCGGTGGCCCATCATATGTGTGGGAAGCAGGGACCAGCAGTTGTGCAGCCTGGATAGATTGCTATGAGGAATAATTCCAACATGTTTTCCTGTGAACTTTATAGAAGAAAAACAAATCTCAACCAGGGTTTCAGAGTATGCGGTTTGGTATGGAAATGATAGAAATGAGGTGGAAAATTTGAATCCATTCTGGAGAAGTTTCAGCCTGACAACCCAGGAAAGATGCTCCCAGCGGTGGCCACCAAGTTCCACAGCAGAGGGGCCACATGCAGCCTATGTCTCCATGTCTGCCACCACCCGAGCTAGGAAAAGGGCTCTCCTGTCCCACTTCCCTCTACCCAGACCCCAAGGTCTCCATTTCCTCAGCAGATCTTCAAGCTGCCCACTCCTCTCTCTTCCCTTTCCCACCACCTTGGTTTGGCTCTCCTGGGGTCCCCTCCTCTGGTATGCCTCTCTACACCAACTAGGACTGTCAACTCCCTATAATGGAACCCTGAAATTCTCATTTCTCTCCCTATTCTCCATGGGACTCAGTGTGGCATAGGACACTCTTCAAAACCAGACTCAGCTTCTACCTGCAGCTTTCTGCCACTTCCCCTTGTGTTTGAGCCAAATAATGGCCCAAGGACTTGCCACTGGCCATTCTGACATCCTTTTTCCTGCTTCTGTCTGGTCACTGTGTGCTCCCTTTCGGTACTGCCCTTCTTGCCTCTGACAAATATGTCTTCTCTGGACCCAACTCAAATGTCTCCTTACCCACCATGCACCCAACAACAAACAGCAGAATTCTGTTCCTCCCCTTACAGTTCCCGACAAGATTCTCTAAGAGTTATGGATCTGGGAGCACCTGGAGAGCAGGAACCACATGGTATCCACCTCTGTGTCCCCTATGGCTCGCACCAGGCCTGGCGAGTGTCACTGAGTGAGGAGCTGTTTGTGCAACGGAGCAGTGAGCCCCCACAGGAGAGGCAGTCAGACCCAGGACAGGAGGCTCACCTTACACGCTACTCTGTGTGGGCACAATTTCCCAAACCCCAGTGGAGGCTGGATGCGTCGGAGCAGAGTAACGACGTCCAGGTGTTTTATCCTTCCCCTGGAAGCAAAGCACAACATGAGGTCAGTCCACCCACCTCCCACGAAAATCACAGAAGGCCTTCCAAAATGGCCCACACAAGCCAGATGGACTCTTTCAACCTACTTTGCCTCAGGGTCATATTCTGACCATATTCTTTTGAATTCGTCTAAATGGTGAGGCCCCAGAATAGACCAGTCCCGGGTCAGATAGTCAAAGTTATCCATGATGACAGCCACAAACAGATTGATGATCTGGAAAAGGAAATCAGAAGGAGGGAGCTTGAGCTGGAGTGGGATGGACATGAGACCATGGAACCCGCGTCACCAAGGCCCCGAGAGGGGCTGTGGGATCTTTCCTTTGGGGGGAGTGTTAAGGAAAGGCTGGTGTCCGGCTTTCCTAGAGGGCCTGGCATAGTCTGCAGAGGGTGGGTACGTGCATTAGCTGGTGCTCTGAAGCACACCACCATCTAATTAGTCCATTACCACCAGATAACTCATCCTCTTACGTTGCTTAGAGCCCTGTGTGGTGACTTTGACATTTTAGAAAGAAACCAGCAGCCCTAAGGAGCTGGGGCAGTTGGTAACTCCCCCCAGCCTGCTAGTGAGCACTCAGGCCCCTGCTCCCCCACGTGTCAGTGGCTCCTCGTTAAACAAGGTGGGGCCCCAATGCATCCACTATCCCACCGTGACTTGACAGGGTGAGGTCACCCAGGCGAGCTGCAAAGGCTACACAAGCTCCGGAGGTGGAAAGGGGAGCTGTGTGATGATTACCAGAAACGCGCAGAGCATGTAAAAGCTGATGAAGTAGACAATGGCAAAGTTGCTTCCACACGTGTATTCCTCTCCAGGGTTGTAATCCGACTCGGGGTCACAGAGCTTCCCTGGGAGGCAGGCCAGCATGATCTCCTGCCAGGCCTCCCCGGTCGCACACCTTTTTAGATCAAGGGGAAAAAGGGCTTAGTGGGTAAAGAGGGATTTGAGGCTTAGATCTGTGTGTAGGGTGGTGGGGGGATTCTTAGAGCAAAACCTAATTTGGGGAGAAACCAGTGTGAATTATTGAAAATCTGAAATTCCTACATACTTTCAAATATGACTTGCCTCAGTCACTGGAGGTCTTGATATAAGGCTTACTGATTTATAACAATCATTAGATGCGAGCACACCAATTCCTTTGTATAAATGTGTGTTTTTCTGTCTTCTCTACCTTAAACATTCATATTATATATTTTCATAATGACCTCTGGTTAATTTTATTCAAAACAGAGTTGAACCCACCCACTTGCAAATGACTTGTTATCCAGCCATTGGAGTTATTAGAAATTATTTCCATGATTTCTAGAAAGTTCTCTCACTATAAGGTTTTTTTTTTTTTTTTTTTTTTTTTTTTTAACAAAGTTAATTAACTGGGGTTTAAAACAATCCCATAAAATCTGAGACTGTACATCTTAGGATATTCCCTACTGGCCAAGCAAAAGGCTCCAATGTTTCTGCTAAATTTCTGTTCTCTGTGTTTTGGTGCAGACTTCCTTGCATATATTACATGTATCCTACAATTTTTTTTTTTTTTGGTAGTATAAGTAGCCTTACTAACTCCCAAATGGACAAACTAACCTTAAGATAGCCACGATCTGAATGACCCCAGCACTTGTAACAACACAATAAAATTCTGTGAATGAAGCACTAGTCTTCTGTTTAAGAACATAAAACAAAAGCAAAAGCTGTCATGATGACTGGGAAAGGCGCACTGCTTTGACATAACACAAGTTCTCTGTCATTCTGAGCCCAGAGCTGGAGAGACTTCGGCCACCTCCCCTCCCAGGAGCCCAAGACGCAGTCACCTGAAGAGCAGCAGCACCGCCTGGGGAAACGTCTGGAAGTTGTTGTTTCTATTGATCTGGTTGTTATCTCTCATAGCAACTTTCCCAAACATCTAGGAGGAGAAGTCATTAGGGAAAAAATAATAGATTGTGTCATTGCTATAATTTGGATCTTGAAGGCCCCCCAAAGACCCTCCTGTAGGCTTGTCCCACAGTGGCACATTTGGGAGGTAGTAGAATCATTAGAAGGTGGGGCCTAGTGGGAGTCCCTTCAGTCGCTGGGGGTTTGCCCTCAAGGGGACTGCAGGACCCTGGCCTCTTCCTCTTTCTCCTTTGCTTCCTGACCACAAGGTAAGCAGTTTTGCTACACCACACACTTCTGCCACGATCTGCTGCCTCATCACAGGCCCAAAACTATGGGGCCAATCAGTAATGAACTAGGACCTTCAAAACTGTGAGCCAAGTAAACCTTTTCTCTTTATAAATTGATTATCTCAGGCAATTCATTATACTGATGGAAAACTGACTAATAGTCATATGAACACATCATCTGTCTCAGCAATTTACAGAACTCTCAGTCTTTCCTTCCACCTGTCATCTTAGCAACTGAGATAAGAACCATTTGTGTAACACCAATACTTTAGAAAGACATGCATTATGTGGTTATAATCAAAACTGATGCTTTCAGATGACCTACTTACATCTTCAGAATGGAAAGGATAAAGAATAAAACAAATTCATCTAAACTTCTGGGCAATCCAGTTGGCATCTTAAATATAAGACAAAAATAAAATTCCAGAGCTGGGCATGGTGGCGCACACTTGTAATCCCAGCATTTGGGAGGCTGAGACTGGAGGATCTGGGTTCGAGGCCAGCCTCAGCTACCTAGTGAGGCCCTCTGCAACTTAGTGAGACCCTATTTCAAAATAAAGAATAAAAAATAGGACTGGGGGTATAGCTCAGAGGTAGAATGCCCCTGAGTTCAATCCCCAGTACCACAAAAAAAAATTAAATTAAATAAATAAATAAAATTCCAAACACTTAACATAATCCACCTATATTACAGAAATCTACTGATATGGCATTTATTCTTTCATTCTTTTCTTTTTTTTTTTAATTTGTGGTACTGGGGATTGAACTCAGGGGTGTTCTACCTCCGAGCTATACCCCCAGCCCTATTTTTTATTCTTTATTTTGAAATAGGGTCTCACTAAGTTGTGGAGTGCCTCACTAGGTAGCCGAGGCTGGCTGCGAACCCGGATCCTCTGGTCTCAGCCTCCCAAATGTTGGGATTACAAGCGTGTGCCACCACACCCGGCTTATGATCTTTTAAAATAAAAGAAAACCTTACATATTATTTCCTTAAAAGTCATATGTGAATTTAGAATCAAGACAGGTTTGATCAACCTCCGACTGGGGCTTTCTAAAGATAGTTGGCACTTCATTCATTCAGCAAAGATATGTGCCAGGCACTAGGTTAAAACTGGGAACCCAGTGTTCCAGATGGGCACAGCCTTACCACCTTCAAGGAGTCCCTACCATGGGGAAAGACTACAAAAATAACCAGGCAGTGACAAACTCCCCAATGAGGATGGGATGGTCCAGACCCACAGGCAAGTATGGAACAGACTTTTCCATCGGAAGCTAGGGGCCTGGAGTCAGGAAAGACTTCTGGGGGAGTGCTATTTAAGGCTAGGACTACAGGGTAAGTACAAGTCTGCCATGTGATAAGGAGGGTAAAGAGGCAGGGGGAGTGCCACCTGCAAAGGAGCAGAGGTGACAGGCACAGGTATTCTGGGGAATGAGAAACAGAGAATGATCAGGCAAAGACAAAAGTGGGGTCTGGGCTTGTGAGCCTCCAGAGCAACAGGAAGTGAGCTTTCCTGGGGGCTTAGGAAGCAGACTGACTTTTCAGAAGAGCTTGATGCCTGACAAATGCCTGCTGGGAGCGTCTGGGGGTGGCATGCACACTGTAGTTTGCAGGGCCCAGAGCCACCTCTTTTATATGAGGACATATGTTATACAAGACCCAGGCACACAGCATCACACGCTGCTCAAGCTCCCAGGCTTGAGCATGACCACTGTTTAATAACTCCTGGTGAGATTCCTAGAAACCAGCAAGCACTTCTGTGCCTTTGAGATAAAAAAAGAAATAAACAAACACGACTCTTTGCCCCTAGATCACTTCACCTCTCTCACTCACATCCCTCCCTTACTCGAAAGACTGCATGTGTCCAAGTGGAGGTCTGCAAGGAATCCGTGTAGAAGTTTATAGCCACATTCTGCTCTCCAACTCCATCTGCCCATGGAGGCCTGCCGCCCGCCCCCCCACAGTGCCACATGGTGCTGTGAGCCAGCTGCTGGTGAGGCCCTGTCCCTTTCTGAGGGCCAGGAGCATGCTTCGGCCTCTCCACCCCACACCAAGGTCACAGAGGGGCCTGGTTCCACGCCTCCCTGGAAAGCTGAATTACTGAAGTACCACAATCGATCTCAGTTTAGTCCTAACTGTAGCATCTGGAAATATTTTATTTCAAGTGAGAATCCCACTTATGATAAGGCATGACTGTTCAGAATATCAACAGGCTTTTGCATTATTAAGTATCATTTGAGTAACATCGGTGAGAAATGAGGATTCCCTTAGGAACGATTGTGGCTTCCTTTAGCATGGCATTTCCTCTGCCGTTGGGTTCTTATCGCCTGTCGCTGCTGAAATCAATTATGCATCTTCTCCCCAGTTAATTCTCCCCAGACCCTGGTGGGGGTGGGGAGTGCTATGACACACAGATTTTCTTGGCACATCTTTCTTGGCCTCCCCACATTCTTCTGTGCCCGGTCGCCCCCAGCACAGGCTCTGTCTTCTGGAGCTCCTGCCGAAGGGGCCACATCTTTCTCACCTCCATATCTCTTCAGCAGCCAAGGCATTTGCCTGAAAAACCATGAACTTGTCCTTCTACTCTCCCTGGCCATGGTACATCTTTGGGGCCACCCTGCAAAGGGGTCCCTGAGGAAAAGGCGGCTGGAGCATACCTGCATGCCGATAACCGCATAGATGAAGAACAGCATGGCGATGAGGAGGGCGACATAGGGGAGTGCCTGCAAGAGAGGAAGAGTGTGGCTCAGTGCTGGACCTGTCCCCATGCCCGCTGAGCCAGATGGAGAAGACCCACATGGGGCCACATGCTTGTCTTTTCCACATGTTATAGAGAAGGGACAGAAAGTGAGGAAGAACATTTCATCTCAGCCCAGCACAACTGGGTCATCAGTCCTGAAGACCCAACTACCCACATGTCTAGCCTTACTACATTGCAGGCAGAACATACTTTCCATGGTTATCAACACGGTATGCTAATCCTAAACATTTCCAACACAGACACGCTAGTCTCATGATGAGTTCTGAATCCACTACTGGAATCATTTGTGAAGTCATAACAGATCAAATCATTCCAACACAATGGACATGGAGACTGCTTCCACTTTCTCTTGGCATGTCTGGGGTCAGGGTGAGGGAGCTATTGTAGGATCGGTTGCAAAGAAGCATTGTTATGCTTCTGCTAAACTGTTTCCTTAGGGCAGAGTCTTAGGAGTGGAATCACTGAGTCAGAGAGGAAGAACTACTTTCTGGCTGTTGCTGTAGAATGGGAAATGCCTTTCTTAAAATGTACACTGTCAGCTGGACACAGCAGTGTATGCCTGTAGTCCCAGTACTTGGGAGGCTGAGACAGGTGGATTTGGTGCAGGTTCGAGGACAGCCTCAGCAAATAGTGGGACTCTCATCAACCTAGCAAGAACCTGTTTCAAAATAAAAATAAAATAGGGCTGAGGGTTTAGCTCTTAGGTAGAATGCCCCTGAGTTCAATTTGTAGTACCACAATAAATGAATGAATGAATGAATGAATAAATAAATAAATAAAATGTACACTGTACAAAACATGAGGTGAGGGGCAGAGAAGGAAAGGATCTGTGTGGACACCAAGCCTGGGCTCTTTTCAGGAACACCTGGTGTAAGTATTTGTTGTGATCAGACACCAGTCCTTCAATCCAATACCCCAATTGTTTTTCCCTCACCACATGTGACAAATATGTCCACTGGCACAGCACACCTCCAGGTACAGCACACATCCAGGGGATGCCCAGGTTGTTGGGCTTAATTACAAGCATCCACTCTTTAAGCATCCCCTTTCTCTCTTATCTGAGAAAGCTCACGAAAAAGCCAGTGGCCTGCAGACAGCCAGACTTGTGCCATCTGTGGATCTGTGGCCACCACCACTCTGACTAGCTGGATTGCTTAATGGAATCCACAGAGGTAGCATTAGGCTTTTCGCTACCACACCTACCTGCATTTTCTTCTAGATTACCAGATGTTTAAGAATTTTGTTGGCATAGTTTCTCAGTGTAAATCACTGATCTGTGTGTGACACAACGTCCTTATCTACCAAATCTTTAAAAAAAATTAAAATTTCTTTAAAAAGAGTGACATTATTACATTATTGTAAGAATTTGTTCTATTCTTTTTTGGTTTTTTTTTTTTTTTTTTTTTTGGTGCTGGGGATTGAACCCAGAAGGATTCTACCTCCAAGCTACACCCCCAGCTTGATTTTATTTCTTATTTGGAAACAGGGTCTCATTAGGTTGCTGAGAACCTCACTAAGTTGCCAAGGCTGGCTTTGAACCCGCAATCTTCCTGTCTCAGCCTCCCAAGTACTGGGATTAAAAGCGCGGGCCACCAAATCTGGCTGAACTTGTTCTATTCTTACAGCAGCTCACCTTTTAGCAGCTTACAGTTATAAGCTTTGGTAACTCCAACTGTGTTGGATTTCCCGGCCTACCTAGACAAAATTCCACCTGCTTGGGCCCTGCTCTGCTCTGCCTCTCTGAGCTGCACCCCCTGGTCCTCTGACCTCATTTTTCTCAACAGGACTTGTGACATCCCTTCCCTGAGTTTTTGCACCTTCCACCTGCCATCTCTTTTTCCCTTTACTTGTTAAAATCCTACTCAATGTGAAAAAATGCTTGCTGAATTGTAAATACTGGTTATCCTAAATGTAGGTGAGAGGCAGGCTTGAACCTTTTCTTTATATATCTTTGTAAGGCTTCAATTGTTCACACAAATATTTATGACATTTGAGTGCAACATAGGTAATAAAGAAATGAAGATGTGTGCTTCACTTTAATATTTGTACACATCTAAAAATTTCCTACGTGGGTGCACTTTTTTTTTGTTTGTTTGCGGTACTGGGGATTGAACCCAGGGGCATTCTATCTCTGAGCTATACCCCCAGCCCTATTTTTTAGTCTTTATTTTGAAACAGGGTCTCACTAAGTTGCAGAAGGACTCATTAAGTACCTGAGGCTGGTTGTGAACCTGCAATCCTCCTGTCTCAGCCTCCCAAGTAGTGGGATTACAGATATGTGCCACCACACCTGGTTTATAGGTTCACCTTTTAACAAGAATCTGTAATTTATTCATCCCTTGCCAACTGATTAACTTCAGAAGATTGGAATATATAGGGTAGGGTGTTGGATGGTACAGGAAAAGCCAGTTCTGTTCAAGAATAGACTATAACTGGGCTGCACCAGCCTAGGGAATCACAAGTGACAAATGCGGCCTGGCTTATGCCTAAATGTCCTGAACTTTGGTCCTGCCAGGCACTGGATAACCCAGAAACCTGATGGTGTCCTGGCCTAGCTGGCATGATCTCTGGATCATCTCTAGATTGACTGACAGGCCATTTACATCAACAGGAGGAGAAGCCATCCTAGAAGAGGTTATTGGCCTCCAGGGAGTCTGTGGGGACCAATCCTCTCTCACACATCACCACTGCTGGGTATTCTTGGGGGCCCAAGGAGCCCAAATACTCACATCTCTTTCCATCTGGCAAGTGTTCCAGATCTCTGAACTACAGGGCCTTACTGTTTTCTTTAGGCAACTAATCCTATTTTATTTACCCAAGTAGTGCCAGATTGGGTCTCTCCAGCATTCCACCTAGGTCCACAGAGTGGTCATGTTGAGAGAGTCTGGGTCCTCCAGAAGAGAGGACAAAGACAGACAGAGAACACCTGGGCCTGGCTCTTACCTGAAAGGACTTAATGAAAGTCCATAGCAGTGTCCGTATGCCTTCCCCCCTGCTGAGGAGCTTCACCAATCGCATCACTCGGAAAAGACGGAAAAAGGTGATGGAGATTCTATTGCTCTCTTCAGAGTTCTGAAGGATTATCATGGAGAGGTCAAACCCAATGGAAAGTAGAACATGCAACACTTTCAGAAAAACAGCAACAGATGCAAAGGTGACAGAGGTAAGAACTGAAGATGTTTCTAGGGTCTTTTAACCTTAAAAAGCATGATATGAAAGGAAAAGTTACATGCTAACAACACAGGACTTAGAAAACTATCCACACAGCACATGCATGTCCACGTGTTCTACTGTGTTAGAGGAGAACGCTGGGCTGGTCAAGAGTACTGGACACTGATGATGAATGCAAACCACTGCAGACACTGTTCTGGAAGGACAACTATGGAGAATACAGAAAAACCAGTGGAAAACTCGACATGGTCAAATCAACTCAAGGAAAAGGCCCAGCCCCTGGGGACTAGTCACTGATCTTACCCCAGGTGTAGCAGCTGGGACAGGGACATTTTCACTTTCAGTTGGCTTTAAGAAATCAAAGATTAAAAATGTATTAATGAAGTGGGAAGGAAGTAGGGGTTCAGGAGAACATTCTTCCCTTTTAAAAATGTGTAGTAAATAACACCTGCTTCCTCCCTGACAAGATGCCAGTGGCTCTAACTGAAGCTGGACTTGGGGGTGGGCAGCACTGGCAGGGGCACAGACACACTGCTGTTTTCTAATTCACACCCAGGGTTGTGCTATACCTGCTGACAGACATCCAGTAAAAGAAAACACTGCCAGACCTTGGTTGTTCCTAAAGCCAGAGCATGGAGGGTGCCTCTGCTTCCCTGGGCTTAGTCATGGGGGCTGAGTGTCCTGTGGCTGCCTCCTAACCCCCAATGACAGGTTGACTCCAGCCCCAGGGGCAAACAGAGGCCTGCCTGAGGCCCCACAGGACTAAAAGCCCGACCTCAGCCTCTGGTGGGGCTACTGAGGACCAGGGAGGACTGGTCAGCATGAGGAGAGGCTGGCTCCTCTCCCGAGGCCTGCACTGCCCAACTTATGGCTCACACTGACCAGACACTAGGAAGCTCAGGTCTACAGGACTCTGGAAGCAAAGTGCAGGACCAGCTGGCCCTGAGCCTCAGCATGCCCCTTACCCTGGCTCTGGCCGGGCTCCTATAGCTTGGCTCCAGGGTGCAGGCTCTGGTGGCTGGTGCTCCCCTGTTCCCTCTCCCTAGTAGAGGGCAAGGGCCGTGCCTCACTCTATTCAGTGCCCAGTAGGACACTTACTGGGAGTTAAGCATCCAAGAGAACATAGATGTGGGAGGCAAACTCTCACCTATACCTGGAGGCCTCTTTAAGTTAACAGTAACAGCAAGCTGACCCAGAACCCAGACATGGCAGCCTCTGCCCTGCAGTGGGTCTGTAGCAGAGGATCTGCCTAGGAACTGACAGAGAGGAGAGGCTCATCTAGTTAGGAGCTTCCAGAAAGACTTCCTTTACAGATGTCTGTCAAACAAGGGGCATGTGTGCAGACTGCTGCTGGGATGGCCTCCTCCCCTGGGGACATGAGGAAAGGAAAGACTCAGTTCCGAAGTCTTCTTCATCAGGGCTGCCTCCTGAGACCCACAGAAAATCCTTAAAACTCACAGAAAATAAGGGGTTGAGCACATCATAGAATGGCTGAAATTCAGCAATGTGACTCTGAGTTTAAGAACAGGTCCTGATGGTTAGAAAGGGGTCCTGCTCCACATGGTATACTTAGGATAGGGGCTCTGTAACGGGCTTGTCAAAGCCCAGGGTCACTATTGTTATTTCCCTCACCTCAAAAGAAAAATATATCCTTAAAGCAACAGATCATATTTTGGGTGGCTTTTTTAAGATACCAGGGATGGAACCCAGGGGTCCTCTACCACTGAGCTACATCCCCAGCCCTTTTAATTTTTTTATTTTGAAACAGAGTCTCACTAAGTTGACTGGGCTGGCCTCAAACCTGTGATCCTCCCATCTCATCCTCCTGAATAGCAGGAATTACAGGTGTCTACTACCACATGTGGCTCAGATAATATTTTTTAATTGTAGACTTTAACAAAGGAACTAGTTTTCCAGAGTTCTCAGTTTCCCACATCGGTCTCCCTAGAGGCTGTGCATTCTTGCCTATGCAGTCCAGTGTGTGCACAAGTGTCTTGCACACAACCTCACACCCCTCTGCTTACTTACAGTCAGGGGGTCAGAGTGTGCAGAAGACCCAACACTAGCTTTCCATTACTGAAAGGCCCATAACGTGTGTGGGGCCTAAGGAGGTCTGCAGGTCAGGACCACACTCTTCCTGGCCACCATTTCCTGCGGGCCTTTCCCTATTCTACTTCCAGGAGGTGAGAATTAGTAGCCAAACTGACTTTCAAAGTGTATATTTTTTTAACAAGTATCTTTGAAGTATGGTAAATCATGGACTAGGAAATTCAAACGTTCTTATTTAAAACAATAAAAAGGAAAAGGAGATAGCATTTGTTGAGGAACAAGGCAGCACAACATGCAAGAAAGGAATGAACACCCAGGAGCTGCATGCACCCCCAGTGTGGCCTGCAACACTGCCCCTCCACCACGCGCCAGTGCACAGGGAGAGCTGCTTCAAAGGAGATGTAGCTGGCAGCATTGGGGGACTGTGCAAGTTGCCAAAATATCTTCCAAACTGGAAGGACACTGGTGACAGCTTTGCCCAAATTACGAATGTCAGCCTGGTGGAAAGGGCAGGCAGCTCTCATCCTGAGCCACACACTGGAACTGCCCAGATTCTTTTTAAATTAATCTGGGGTTCACCTGGAAATTTCAAAAGGCTCCTAGGTGATTCTAACTGCTCCCAGAGATGAGAACTTTAGTCTTGCTTAGCCCACAGCCAAGCTGGGCCAAGTATTCAGCTGATCGCCTACACTGGCAGAATGGTCATAGAGTGGAGCCACTAGAAAAGCCCACTCTGGCATTGACAGCTGAGCAGTGTTAGGAGTTGATTAGGCAAGTATTCAGACAAAGTGAGTCCAGTACTTGGATGCAATGAGATCAGACTCCATCTGCATCTTCCTTACTAGGGATGGAGAAGGCTTGGGAATGAAGGCAGCTGGCAGAAGGTAGAGCCATTCAAGAAATAAATAGGCAGCTGGTCCTGATGGCATGTACCTGTAATCCCAGTATTTGGGAAGCTGAGACAGAAGGATCACAGGTTGGAGGCCAGCCTCAGCAATTTAGCAAGACCTTAGGCAACTTAGTGAGACCCTGTTTCAAAATAAAAAATAAGAGCCGGGCATGGTGGCGCACTCTTGTAATCCCAGCATTTGGGAGGCTGAGAACAGAGGATCCAGGTTCGCGGCCAGCCTCAGCTACCTAGGGAGGCATTCCACAACTTAGTGAGACCCTGTTTCAAAATAAAGAATAAAAAATAGGGCTGGGGCTGTAGATCAGAGGCAGAATGCCCCCGAGTTCAATCCCCAGTACCACACACACACACACAAAAGATAATAATAAATAAAATAAAAAACAAAAAAGGGCTGGGGTATATAGTTCAGAGTTAGACTATCCCTGGGTTCAATCCCAGTACCAAAAAAAGAGAGAGAGAGAGAGAAATAATCAGGCAAGAGTGAGCCCACCAGTTGTCATTCAATATTTTAGCAGCTTGGTGATGTTATGATCAAATGTGAAGGAAACAAGAGCCATCAAACCAGGAACAAGCAGGGTGGGGATGGATGTGGAGCGACTAGGGTGGGTGGGCATGCAAGCAGGAGTATGCAAAGGGCCATCCAAAATGTTTTTGCCAGGAATACAAATGCAAGCTTGTTTTCTCATTTCCAGGCCAGATAATTCATTCTTGAGGGGTGTTGGCAAGTCACAGAGCCAGTGTGACTGACCAAGAAGGCCCAAGCTCAGGACCTGGCCAGAGACAGTGATGTATGAGAGGGGAAACAATGTAGATGACCAACTGATCCTTAGCACATCCTGTGAAACTCAGTGAAAACCAAAGGTGGGGAGGCCAAAAACAAGTGTACAATCTCTAGAAGTGCTTTTGCTTTAACGACTTCACCGTATATATGTTTATATATACTTGCCGCTACAATTTTCTAAAAATAAAATCAACATGAAAGTCAATTAGGAAACAGAAAAGAAAGATCCACAGAATTGAGGGGAGAGAGAGCACAGCAGGTTAAACATTGCAAAAAATAATGACATATGAAAGCTAAGACCAGCCAACAAGGGTGTTCATGCTCAGCTGACTCAGGAGCTCAGTGGACAAGGCCACCAAGGGTGTGACAGGCACTGTTCCCCGGGGGAGCTCTGCGTGCACGGGGGGCGGGGGAGTAGGAATCAACAGTCCCATTTTTGTGTATTTTACCATCAGAGGTTAATAATACCCCATCTTTTTTATCTGTGGGTCTTCCCAGAGCCTAGCCCAGGCCTGAAAAATAGTGGATACCCAATAAAATGTGTGCTGAAAGATGGAATAAATGAGAAAGTGGCCTGGAGGATCCCTCAGTGCCAAAGCCCAGAGGAGACGCCCTGAGATCCCCTCAGGCGGTTCTCTATGGGTCCAGGGCAGGGAGGGAACTAACCTGGCCGTGTCTGAGGAGCATGTGGTCTCAGAGTGCAGCTGAACAGGGAAAAGGTCACTGACTGAGAGCAGAGCATGGGCATGTTCACCAGTGTGACTTTGAAAGGCTAACTAAATACCAGGACCGGCCCCATGGAAATCTGTCTTACAGACACCCCATGTTAATGCTAACCAGAAACTCAAGTGCAGACCTGGCCCTTTGCAGACGCACAGTGAAGCAGGACAACACTGAGGCACTGACGGGCAAGGCTGGCTGGAACAGACTGGTGTGGAAGAAGGGGCAGAGCCAGCCCTCAGCACACGCGAGGCACCAGGAAGCCAGGTGCTGCCTTGAGTGCACTGGAGCCACACCTGCGGCCAGCAGGTGGGCAGGGTGAGAGAGTTGGGTGTCCACTTGGTGAACAGACCTTGGCCACATCCTGGTACCCAGAAACCAAGCATTTACACTGCCCAGCTGCACAGTGCTGAAGGCCCAAGAGCTCCAGGGAGACCTGCCAGGATGACAGCCTCCAATTCTTTATAGAAGGGTCTATTCTAGGTATTCTTCCATGTGCATGAGATGATTAAGCAGGCAGATGTCTGGCCATAAACCGGAGAGACAGCCCATGGCAGCCCAGTTAGGGTCCTGCTGTTCCCTCATTAGTACCAGGTTATTTTATAACCAAGCATCATTTACATATCATGGATGGCAATTTTACAGCTGCCCTATGGAATATCACATATAAAGTAGAATTTACATATAAAGTCTGGGCTTAAGAAGGTTGGGGGATGCATATAAAGTACAATTTTAGTATCCCATCATGGCATGGACTTGGGGGCATGAGGCCTAAATTAAACTTTCTTGGACATGTTGGTATCTTAAAGTCCAGTTCACTTATTACATGGAAAACCTGCACTTACAATAATGCTGCTGTATCTCCCTAATGCTTTGGTTTCTTGGCAATTACATTTGGATCATTTTATCACTATAACACTCCTGCAAGGGAGGGAGGGCAGGTAATATTGACTCCACTGGAACCTCGAAGGAACTGAGGCCCAGGTCCAACAAGTGAGGACTGAAGTAGGGCTTGAGCTGTCCTGTCTTAGGATTGCCAGGCTGGCAGCTACCCCACTATTCATACCTCAGTCAGCCTGGCCCCAGGGGGCATAAAGGGATCTCACCATTCTCATTTGATACGGGCTGTCTGGGCACTAGGATAGACCCGAGAGTCCTCCACCTTGCAGACATCAGCCAGCAAAGCATGGGCAAGGCGGGCAGGTGGCGACACAGAGCAGAAGCCAACACAACAGCAGTCCCTTCTCAGACTCTGCTCATCCCCCTGAAGGACACACATACTGGACACCTACGAAGACTTGCTGGCATCCTGGGGTCAGGTGGACAAGGCCCTCTCTGCCTGCCTCGGGCCTCTGGTGGAGTAAGGGATCAAATAATAGGAGCTGGGTGGAGGTGGGGCTCTCCTTCCCAAGCCTTTTTTTGGGGAGGGGGGGACTGGGAATTGAACCCAGAGGCATTCTATCTCAGAGCTACACCCTCAGCCCTATTTTTTTATTCTTTATTTTGAAACAGGGTCTAAGTTGCAGAGGGCCTCACTAAATAGCTGAGGCTGACCGCAAACCTTCGATCCTCCTGTCTCAGCCTCCCAAGTATTTGGATTATAAGCGTGAGCTACTATGCCCGGCCCCAACTGTGGGGGTTCCCAGGAGACTTCTGGAGGAAGCTCACTCTACCCACCATGGGGCTATGTCTTATGTTCGCTTGTCAAGATTCAATTGCATTTGACAATGGAGAGCTAACCTTCTCCCTTATATATGGCAGGCCTCCTTCCCTGGTTCTAGTGTCATCACCCTCTGGGGAGCTAAGGCCTGGGATGTTCACCAGTGTTACCAACTGGCCTCAGGGTAGGCTGGGGACACAGCGGAGGACACCAGCAGCAGCCACTGCAGGCTCAGGTGTGACTGTGGGTCTCCTTCCTATAGAGCCACACAGGAACCAGGGCATGCCTTATTAATCCCATTCTATAGCTGGAAAAACTGAGGCACAGAGCAGTCAGGTGACCTGCCAAGATCACACAGCTAATGAGTAGGAGCATTCATGTACTCACACAATTAACTCCCAGCCCTTAAAACTTTAATATGAAGATCTTTGATAAATACTGTTTTAATTTCAAAATGGCAATTCTGTGTTTACTTCCCCACTTCTTCGGGGAAAAGGATGGATATGGAGTGAGGGAGAGGAGACTACAAATTGTTCTTCACCTTTCGAGAGGAATTTGTCTGGATTTGTCACAGTGGGGCTTCTCGTCTCCTCTAAGGCAGACTTAACGACAACAATCACATTATAGGACACAAAGTTTGCTACTTACATTCACTTCAGTTATAGCAATATCAACGACGCTACCAACAACAATTAAGGCATCAAAAGTGTTCCATGCATCAGTGAAATAGTGCTGTTAGGCAAGCATTCAGAAGCCACAGAGGAGAGGAAGCACAACAGGAAAAAAGAAGAAAAGGACAGTGTTATCGAAGGGGAACATTCAAGCATTCTGCCACTTGGCTACTTGAAAAACTTCCCTAAGACAAACATGTCATAGATATATCACTTTGGGTATCGCTTCTGACACAGCAAATTAAAAACAAGTTGAGACATCCTATCTTACCTTGCCTACTTGTGCCTGAGTTCAAGTTGCCAGGAAACCAACCCTCAACCCTGCATGGGTGGTTTGCATCTGCAAAGGCCCTGGGCTAAGGCTCTACTCTAGAAGGTTCTTCCCCACAGCTTTCCTTAAGAAAAGCTCAGTTTCAGATCAAATATGATTGGGATCTGTGACTTGTCCAGGTGATGCCACTGCAGGGCAGGGAGCGGAAAGTGCAGGCAGAGGAGAGAAGACGCAGGCCACACAGGTGCATACTCACGTCTGCTTCGCTGAGGGCCACGTCTATAATGCTGCCGATTACGATGAGGGAGTCAAACGTGTTCCAGGCGTCACTAAAATACCCCTGGACAGAGTGGGCAGGGGCAGATGTTCATGAGCACGTATGAATGAAACATTGCACGGATCATATGGGGACACATCTGAGGCCCCACAGCACCCATGGCAACTGGGTAGGGTTTTAAAGCCAAAGGGGAGGTGACAATAATGTCCACTGGTGGAAAGGGCACAGAGGGGGGTGTGCACCTATGTGTGTGAGAGAGGTTGGGCACGCACATGTACACACACACACACACACACACACACACACACACATGAGGGCAAATTTGCCCTGATACTTGGCCTACTTACCCCAAACCCTCACCTGCTTCTGTGCCCCTTCAAACAAACAAGCAGTCCTCTCCCACCCTCACCAGTCCAGCAAGAACAAAGGCTATGCCTATGGCCAGGTGATCAGGACAAGTACTGTCTTCAAAAAGCCTTCTGTCAGCCAGGCGTGGTGGCCCACGCTTGTCATCCCAGCATTTGGGAGGCTGAGACCTGAGGATCCGGGTTCTTGGCCAACCTCAGCTACCTAGTGAGGCCCTCTGCAACTTAGGGAGACCCTGTTTCAAATTAAAGAATTTAAAAAAAAAATAGGGCTGAGGGTGTAGCTCAGAGGTAGAATGCCCGAGTTCAATCCCCAGTACTGCAAAAAAAAAAAAAAAAAAAAAAAAAAAAAGGCCTCTGTCTATGATAGAGACAGGTTGCAAGTCACAGGGAGACAGGTGTGGAGATGCACAAAGCCCTGTGGCAGAGAAACTCTTGATTGTGGGGGCAGAGGACTCACATGGGGAAGGTGAGGCAGGGGCTAGAGAGGAAACGAGGGTGAAGAGGACTCCCACTGCTTCTTCCACCTCGACTCTTGCTCTTCTTGCCTCCTCATCCCTCAAAAACATGAGCAGGTTCCTCCCTACCTCCCGATGCTGCTGCAGTCCTGAACTCCACACCCCAACTCCATCTCCCAAATCCACTTCCTCATTCGACATCGGATAAATGCCAGCTCCTTCATAGAACGGCTTCAACCTCTTCTGATTGTCCACACCCCAGCAGGTCCGACGTCTCTCTCTCCTGTCTTGATTCCTGTGTGCTGGCCACATTGAAAGCCTCCAAGGGTGAAGACTGCACTGCTTGTTCTGTCTACTCCACCAACCCCAATCCAGCCCAGAGCCTGGAGTCTAATTGGAGCTGACAGGTGGTGATGTCTCTTTCTCCACTAATTTGCACCTTCCAGTCACCCAGTTTCTCCCAACTACTGTTTTGTGGGGTTTTTTTAGTCCTCACATTTCATGCCCTTTCTAAGGCACAACATCCCCATGCTTGTGACTTACAAATCCTATCTGCATGCTATACACACATCTTATACTTTGTTCTTGGACCAGCACAGTAGGCACTGAACTAGTGCCTGCTGTCTGCCGACACCCCTGGGCCTTCCAGTCGAGGTTGGGGGGGCACTGCATGCAGAGCTGGCAGCTTCCAGTTGCCAGGGGCAGACTGTCGAGGTCAGTGACTGTCTATAAATCAACTGTGCCTTCTCAGAAAGAGCACGTTTTGGAAATAAAAGTTTAAGTCTCAATTAGATAAAAGGGGCCTAGCATGCTTACAATGGTACATTTAGTGCCGAATTAAGAAAACCAGAGCAGGAGGTACTTTGAAGTGTCAGGTCCCAGGAACTTGTGATCAAATGCAGGCCCAGAGGAAGTCTGGGCAGAGCCACAGCCTTTTGTGACACTACACAAGTTGTGAGCATGTTGACTGTCCCAGTAACTGCAATAGGGATGCTTCTTCTACTTAATCACTCCTCCCTATTGGCAGGAAGGCACTACACTGACTGATAACTTATTGTCCTATTTTCTTGCTAAGTAATGTAAGGTCTCCCTACTGACCTGCGGTGATTTCTGAAACCTCTCAGTTTCTTTCCCCTTATTACAATTGTAGTGCCTCTCACACTTGACCCTCACAGACGAACCCCTCTCTCAGCTAACTCTCAGGTTAGCCTATGCCACATCTGATCTGTGTATAAAAGCCTAATGAGAAGGTCTACCTAAAAGACACAAATCACACCTTCTTGGCTTATGTTCTCATGCATTCCTGATTCTTGGCTGGTAAAACTGATGAAAGATGGGTGGTTCTGAGGTCTTGACATTCAACATGCAGTCAGAGGTGGGATACGGAGTTAATACCAGGACATGAAGGAGCACCAAGGAGGTCTCAAAACGCAGCTCAGTCTGCCAGAGCCTTTGGTGTTGGAGCTCCTGCTGCCACATGACATGGTCCTGCCTACACCACATGCTCAGCATCTTTCCTGTTGCTTCAGAGACTCTATCAGAGGCTGGACCCATCAATCCTGGTATAATGGACACTGCCTCTCATGCACCCTGGGATTTGACTACTGAAAGCTCAGCCTCTCTCGTGTCCTCTCCTAAATGACTGAATGTTCAGTGCTCTAATCAGTCCACAGGCTACTGTCTACTGAGACAACTCTGGTGCACTGTGGTGGATAAAACCCTTTGAATCAAGATGATAGGGGCTTAACATCACTTTTGGGTCCTTGAACTTTTTGGAAATCTCACTGACTCTTTCTTGAAAATCTTTCACATTCACAAAATGCCAAAATCCTAATAGTTCATGGACCAAAGGTTGACACCCCTAAAGTAGGTGGCAGGAGGGCTGACTTGGTACAGGTGGCTGGAATCAAAGGCTCTGAGTCCAGGAGAGGCAGAAAATGCCAGCCTTCCCTTGCTTCCCACATACTGCTTCCATAGCATCTGGGTATCCAGGAGACAAGACATGGGCTCTTGACACAGGCCCATCTCTTGCTTTTGGAAATTAGCTGATGATCATGATCACCTACACCAGGGCCTCTCAAGTGGAACCAGCAATGAAAGCTATCTCTCTTTTCTTTCTTTTTATTTCTCTTCTCTCTCTCTCTTTTTATTTCTCTTCTCTCTCTCTCTCTCTCTCTCTCTCTCTCTCTCTCTCTCTCACACACACACACACACACACACACACACACTCCACTTAACTGAAAAGACCAAGCAAGTCAGCCAAATGCAATAGCATTTATTATCCAGAAACATTTTTGACTCTGGAAATTTAAAGTCATGAATCAGACTAATGCAGGCCTAATGGAGCCAGGGATGCTCCATTCTTTCTAAGAACACTGTGCTGGCTGGCTGTCCACATCTATCTCCTGCCCAATAGTGGGCTTCCAGAAGGCAGAAGCTGGGCTGTGACTACTCCTGGGCCTCTGGACAGGATACAGAACAGGCTTGGCCCATGGTAAGGAAACGAGGTCTTCAGAATGGTCTACAGATTCTTTTTGCTACCTGGATTCACTCTCATCTGTATATCGGAAGAAACCTGCACAAAAGACCAGCCTTTTATCATGCACCGTGCAGTCAGGTCACTTACCACTTTCTGGTAGGACTTGTTTGGGCAGTACTTGACCCAAGTGATGATCCACAGTGCTGACTTCTGGTAGAAGTGTAACTGACAACATTCTAACTAGCCCAAGCCTTTCCAAAGGTAAACTGGAGACTTAAAGAAAAACCTGTTCCACCTTGGCAGCCCTGCTCTACCCAGGTACCCTGTGACAGAAAAGCAAGTACCAGCTTATGCCAAGCTGTACCTACAGACTCAAGCATTTATTGCTTTCTCATTCCACAACTCATTAACCACCCTGAAGCAGGCATCACGTGAAGCACTGTGGACCCAAAGACAGCCTGTGACCTCAAGCAGCTACTTCTTGGCAGATGGACAGAGACATCAGGTAGTGTTAATGGCAACAGTTCGTGGTAAGCACCACACAGGTGCTCACATGAAGGCAAGGGCTGGCATGGGCTGGGCAGCTGGGGACAGTGTCACACATGGTTAACACTTCTGGTGGGTTTTGTTTTTCTTTTAGGTACTGGGGGTTGAACTCAGGGGCATTCTACCTCCGAGCTATACCCCCAGCAGCCCTATTTTTTATTTTTGAAACAGGGTATCACTAAATTGTGGGTTGCCTCACGAGGTAGCTGAGGCTGGCTACGAACCTGGATCCTCCGGTCTCAGCCTCCCAAATGCTGGGATTACAAGCGTGCGCCACCACGCCCGGCTCTGGTGTGTTTTAAAGGATAATGAGGAGCAAGATGGGCTTCCAGACATAGGCATACGGGCCTAGAAAGGTATAGCATCTGCATCTTCACAGTGGGGATGGGCTGCGGCAGGGAAGAAGGAATGGCAGGGAGAGTGGCAGGAAAGGAGGCAGAAATGCACCTGAACAAGTGTTTTGTGGAGGACTTTGACTATTAGACTAAGAAAATTATATTTCTTTTTCTCAAACAATAGGTAGCAGGGCCATAATTTCATTGGAGGAGCAGCCTGGTCAGCTTTTTGTTTACAAAGGGAGTGGATAGAAGATGAGTAGGAAGGGCTGAGGCCAGAGGTAGCAGACTGCTGAGAAGACAGGTGGTCAGAATCACTGAGGAGAGAGGAGAGCGGTAAGCAAGCAGTTGTGTGTGGGATGGGACGGGAGGGGGCAGCGAAGCACATCTTACAAGGAGAAAAAGAGGAGCAGGAGAGAGATCTGTGAAACCCTGATGTCAAAGGGACCATGGGTCCCATCAAGAAGCCTCATGTAAAGTTCTAAGGGCAGTTATACTTGGTTTCAGGCATTATTTGGCATTGAAAATAAGTCACCTAGAAACACATGATCACCACAGAACTGAAAAGATAATATCAAATTTTCTTTCCAGGAGGTAGAGAACATACTCTAGGAAGATGGCTGCCCTTTATTAAGAAGACATACTCTTGTAAGGGGCTCTGGGGAGGACATGCTGCCTAGGGAGCATATGGGACCAGATGACCCAGTGCCCACTGGACATCGGCTCTGCACAGAAACAGGGTGCAACAGCAGAACACTTTCCTCTTCCCCAAACCCAACTTTTTACTTTTTCCAAGCCCAAGTGGCTAAGATCATAAATTAGATATTTTTAGGGTAGAACCAAGATCTCTAGAAACACATAGAGGGAACCCAAACAGATCAGGCCTTCCTTCCTCTACAAAAGTATTCTTCATACTTGCTGGGGCCAATGCTTTGGAAAAGCCATTTTTTTTCCCTGAATCTCCCTCCTTGGAGCATGAGATTTCATTGGAGAATTCCAGCAGCTTCTGCTGAAGGCAAAGGCCAGGAAAACAGGGCTTGTTTCTTACCCAAATTCCAGTGGCTACCTTTCAAAACCCAGTGGCTGTACAGTGAACTCTAAGTCCAAAGCACAACCCAGAGGCTCCAGGTCAATGTCCAGCTGGTGGATTTTCCCTGGGAGACTAGTACAATAAGTAACCTGCTTGCCATTACCTAATTCTTTTGCCCTTTGGGCATCATCTTTCATTTTTGCCTGACCAGTGCTCAGAACCAACTCCTTCCAAGAAATGAGGCTGCCTGGGCATTGTGGAAGCTCATCCTGCTCCCACTCACCTCGTCCTGCTTGCAGATGCTGGGTCATCTCACTCCACATGGCCTCACACCATTTCTTTCTAATGTGCTGTCTCTGAGAAGGCCCCCTCTTTAATTCAGATTACTTTATAAACAAAAAGCCCTCAAGGTCAGGATTCTCAAAAAATTTTTAACCCTTGCCTCCTTAAATGCCTGTCCATCTACCAGTAAGGATTCTGTCTCACTTCGTTTCTGTTTCCTGCATTTGTTTTACTTGACACCTGCAGCCCTGTTTCTAACATATGCTGGTGAGTCCTAGAAGATGTGCCCACACTATAGAGGAGCCGGCCCCCAGGGACTCGTACTGAGCTCCTTGCAGAGGCAGACTCTCCTGAGATGAGACTGGTGTCTCTGAGGCCAGTTTCTGGGAATTTTCCTCCCTTTGCAGCCTTGGTAACACTAATGAAGATGGAAAGTCCTTGCTGGCTTCTTTGTAAAAGATCTGGACTTGACTTGGCTTATAAATATAGAAAAGAAAAAAGGGGAAAAAAAGTCAGAAAGGATTTCAAGAAGAGCTCTACTGCATGGTGAATTCATCTTCTCCTGTGGTCCTGGTCCATGCTACTATAGAACTTGTGTCCCTTGGCTTGGTGAATGCACTGACAGTGCTCTTCAAGTACAAGCATGCTGCTGTTACTTAAAATGTTCTCCTGAATCTAATTTGAGGTCATCTTATGCTATGAAAATATCTTGCTGAGTAAAACTACAAAGCAGCACAATTTTTGGTGGAAATCACCTACTTCAAAACTCTTGATATATCAGTACTGATTATAAATTATCTACTCATTTCCCCTCAGTATCACTCATCTGTTCACACACCACTGAACTCTCTCCCCCACGCCTGGAGATTTACTGGGCCAAGCAGTGTGTTATAAGCCATTGATGCTCTGGCCTGCTAGAGAATGTGTGCATACATACACAAATGCATACGTGCACACATCAGGCACACACTCGTCCACACGTTCATATGCACACGTACAACTGCACACTCACACACTGTGGGTAAGCATACTTTCTCCTCTGCCTGGGACAAGCTTTCCAAAGCTTTAGAGCTTATTCTCCAGGCAAAGGGAGACATGACATGGGGGCTAGGAAGCCTCCCATAGGCATGTTCCACGCGTCTCACCCAAGGCCTTCCCACACTCTGACTCTGCAACCTTTTCCATCAGTTCAGACAAATATTGTTCAAAGAAGTAAAGGCAAGAGGGTAGCAAACCAAAACCTCAAAGGAAATTAAGATGGGTTTGGAAAAGGAGGAAATGTTTATGTATGTAGATATGGACAAGTCACAGTAGGTAACACCTCTGGCCATGCATAAGGTGCCAAATTTGACCCCACTGCAATCACCCCAATTAGTCACTTACAAATGTCCTTTCTTTTTGGTCCACAAAGATCTGATAAAGATTGCATAGAAATTAATTCAAATTAAAGAGAGGAATGGTTTGGAATTAGAATTTCATATAACTATGGAATAGGTAAACCATCCATTTCTTAATCTACATCTTATTTCAATTTCTGTTAAGATACCTCACATAAAGAACACAAAGAACTGGAGCACAAGCTCTGTCATTCTCTAACTCTGAGAGTCTGAGTCTGTGCTGGGGAAAAGGCTTGAGGTTCAAATTCCCCAGAGTTTAGTTCAGTTCGGCTTCTCTGCCTAGGTTCTAGAAGAAGGGCACACCACTGCATGTTGTCGGTGGTGGTGGTGATAACAGTAGCAGCAGCCAGCAGTCTACAGCATGGCACTACATGCCAGGCAGTTTGTAAAGCACTGAGTATAGTAATTCTTCTTTCCTTAAAACAGCCCGTGACATAGGACCATTAGTGACCTGGTGTTATGGATGAGGAAATCAAGGCAAGGACAGTGAAGTCACTGGCTTAAGCTAGTAAGAGGTGAAGTAAGGATTGGAATCCAGTCCAGTTCCAGAACTGCACTCTCCAACAATGGGCTACACTGCTCCTCATACTACAGCCTGTGATGCACATGGGACTGGATTCATGACCCTCAGCAACACACTGAGTCCTCCAACCTGGCTTATTTTATTTGTATTATCTTGTTTTTTCTTCAAGTCAAGAAGTATTTTTCTAAATTAAACAAAAAAATATGGGATGGCTGTGAGAAGTCTACAGTTGCTATTATAACTTTGCATAAAAGGTGAGAAGCATGCTGTAGACCAAGAACAAATAAACCAGAATCTTCATACTAGAAATCTAAGAATAAAATCAGGGTCAAACTCTTTCTGACAGTCATGTTTGAACCTTTCCCCAGTGCTCACATGATGAAGTAGGTTTCTCTGAGATAGCTTGATAGATGCTATTCTAGAAACAGAAAACAAGGTTTCTAAACAATCTTCAGCCTACAAATTCCCAATTCTCTCCTCTTCTTTTTCTCAGAATTGTTTTTGTGAGGTTTTATTTTTTGCAGATTGATTTTCTCATATGTATACAGATACCCTAATCAGATTTTCATGTTCTCAGGTGGTAACCCAGTTAAGCAGCCACAACAATTTGGCGCGACTCAGTAACAGAAGGCTAACAGGAAGCCAGAGCTTCTCAGGGGCAATCAGCAACAATAGCTGTTGCAGAGAGGATTCAGCAACTCACCTTAGGCTTAAATGCAATAACTTTCAAAACCATCTCAACGGTGAACACCCCAGTGAAGACCATGTTTAGAATGTCCATGGCGTCGTTGAACATCTTGGACTGCTCATAGTGCTGTGGATGAACACAGAGGCACGGTTCTCAGACATGTGGCCAGGATCTCTCTAGCTCTCTGCACTCTCCATAGTCCAGCACCCTCTCCCAACAACCGGCACTGCAAGGTCACATGGTAAACTCCCACAAAGCACAGGGGGTCTGTGACAAGATGAGGATGACTGAATGATGGAGGGGGAAACATATCCATTCTCTCAACTCAGGATAAGGGCAAATGACCCTCCCTTTTGGCAGTGCTTATACTCGGGCCCTTGACTAAGGCACAATGCAGACACCACCAAAATGTCTACAAATAAAGCTACAATTCAATCTGGGATAAGATTTATGCCCTTTAGGTCTGTGTTTAATAAAAGGCGGCATTACCTTGACTTTATACGTTTCTCTACATCACCACATGGTCCTTTCATTCACAAAGACTTCTTGAGAAAAGTGCCAGAAAATGTATCCTTGACTGTCTTTAGGCCCGTTTTCCAGATAGCACTGACAGTTGGTTTGATTTCAAGTTCTTAGAATCTGGATCCAGACCCTGATCTTTACTTCCTGTCCTAGTATGCTATGTACTTGGCAGCACAACTTCTGAAAATGTTCACTGTTGATACCACACTATTATCTGACTTGGCCAATTCGAATGAATAGCATTTCTTTCCCCCAATGTCAGCAAGAAGTAACTGTAATTCAGGTAGAACCCAGTATTTCATGAACTACTGAATTCCCAAAAGTTGTACTGGGAGTCCCTCAAAAACAACAGTGTGAGCCAGGCTTGGTAGTGCAAGCTTGTAATCCCAGTACTTGGGAGCCTGAGACAGCAGGTTCGAGGATAGTCTCAGCAAGTAATGAGACTCTCATCAACCTAGTGAGACCCTGTTTCCAAATCAAAATAAAATAGGGATGGGGGTGTAGCTCAGAGGTAGAATGCTTCTGGGTTCAAACCTCAGTAATACAAAAAAAAGAAAGAAAGAAAGAAAGAAAGAAAGAAAGAAAGAAAGAAAGAAAGAAAGAAAGAAAGAAAAGAAAAGAAAAGAAAAGAAATACTTGACATGAATAATTCAGTATCAACCTTATCTCTGGGGTATATATGACAGATTTCCTCATTTTACCGATACAGAAAGCTAGGCTCAGGGAATTTAGTAATTTTCCCAAGGCTGCCCAGCTGGTAAGGAGTAACCAGGGTTTAAGGGCCTGCCTATTGAGCTCCAGAGCTTTGGTCCTCCACCACAGAAGGTCCACATGGAATTGAATGCCACACACAGGCTCCATGAAAATGTTACCTACCATCATGCTGTAGAGACAGCCTCAAATAAAAGAGTCACCTTAAATGTCTACTCTAACAGTCAGCCAGAACAGAACGCTGGCCACAACATAGCCCAGACTGATCAGATAATCAAACTCATCCTCTTGTGAGGGGCAGCACTCCACCCTGAGGATCTGGGGTACGGGGCTGTGTGGAACGCCCAGACTTGGTCCCCACAGCTGTCTCCATTTTTACCTGCATGGCCAAGCAGAGTGTGTTGAGCATGATGAGGACAAACATCATGTATTCGAAAGGCGAAGAGTTCACCACGTACCAGAACTTGTACTGGTAGGGGTTTTTGGGGATGTATCTCCGCAACGGACGTGCTTTCAAGGCGTATTCAACACACTGACGCTGCAACGGCAGAAAAGGGTTCTGAACATGGGGTTCTGAGCACCTCTAGGGAAGAAGCACATGGTCATCTGCTCTGTGAGAGCTCATCCAGCCTCCTGGGAAGGGACCGTGGAGGACAATGAAAATAACTATAAACAGCCACCTCTCTTGCCACTGCAAGGGTCTACCCTCTATTGCCTTCACTGCTCCTTAAAGCAAATTCTGGAGCAGCAGAGCATCCAGTTTGCTCACTATAAAACTGCAGTTCAGAGTTTTTGCAGAGGTCCTGCAAACAGTCAGCCTGGGACCTTTCCTTTGTACCAGTGGGCTGCATTCAATGGCTGCACTGTCCTCCAGGAGAGGAAGCCAGCTACCAAGAGGCTCGACATCATCAAAAATCAGAGGGGCTGGGCTCACTGCCTGAGGTTGGCAACCCCTTGTCTGCTCAGATGGACCCACATAAGAAGCCTCTCAGGAGCCAGAACGTGTTCACTATTAATATCTTACGGTGAGCTTTCTAAGTGTCCATCTGAGAGCTTTGGGGACTCAGGAGCTTGACATGTTTGTCTCTGAATTCTCAAGATATGGCTGGTAATGATGGCTGCATTGAACTAAGTTTGGTTATAACCAGAGAACTGTCTTCTCTGCAGCAAGCCCAGAGGGAGCCTCTCACCCTGAGAGCCTTTGCTGGGCTCCAGGTCGCAGCTCTGCCCTGTCCTGCTGTGGCTCTGGTAGCAGGCAGGCTTCAGCTATGCTCCCTGTGCCCAGGACTTGGGGCCACTCTAACCTCACATTCTGATTCCAGGGAGCCCTGATTCAAGTTTGCTTGGGACCTCAGGTCCTGACACACTTACAGCAGTGGTCCTGCCTGGCTGGCATGGGCCCTGCCCTCTCATCTTCCCTGGGTGGGTTAAAGGGCTGGGCCAAAACTCTCTCTGACTGTCATTTGTGGTTCTGCAGGGATACCCTGACAACTCAGAGGAAAGTCCCCCTACGAACCAAGCCAGCATATCCTTGTATTCACATATGGGACAGCTTATAGCTGGGACTGTGCCATGGCCACTTCATTTGGGGAGCCCAGGCTGCCAGATCGTTCTTGCTTACTATTTCATCATCAAAGCAGAGACACTACTGATAAAGGTCCAGGGAAACTCCCAGAACAGACACTCCACCTCACAGTCACTGTTTTAGGCTTCAAATAACCACTAAAGAGTGGCTCCTTAATGGCATGAGGCAGTGAGGAGTGCAAAGATGCACCCAACATCACAGAGTGGGTGCAGACAGAGGAGGGCCAGAGCACAGGGTTCCTGCTTGCCTCAAGGCACCACAATATCAGAGCCAAGGTCCCTACTTCTACCAGACTGGCTAAAATAAAGTGCTAGACAAAGAAAGAATGATGCCGATTAAACCTTGGTCCCAAGTTTCTGACTTTACTCAACTCTGGTGTTTGAGGGTTCTTCCTCTTACTTAAGTCAGTTCTCCATCAGGAGACATCTGTCAATGACTGGGAATGTTTTGACTGTCACTACTGGTGGAAAGGGGTGAGACTGGCACGTGGTGGGTAGAGGCCAGGGATGCTGCTAAACGTTCCTATGGGGCCCAGGAAGCACAAACAATTACCCAGCTGTCAACCTCAATAGCATCAAAGTGAAGAAAGTCTGCTTTAAGCAGATATTGAAGAGCCTCTCGGTAGGGACTGTGGAAATTTGAGTGGGTGTTTTCTGGCCCCAGGCCACATCACCCTGCAAGATTCTGAGCCATCACTAGTGGGCCATGACCATGGAAGGTGGCCCAAGTGTTCTCTCATTTCTCACCCACGGATCTGAGGATAGATTTCACAATCACAAAGTCTACTCTGTATCTGGAGACCCAAGTCTGCAGGGGTGAGCGAGCACTGGACAGGTGGAGTCCAAGTGGCCCTTCTGTGCACATGGGAGGACGGGGAGAGTTGAGAGAGGAGCCACTCTGCTCTTGCTCAGGGGACAAAGCACAAATAGTATGTGTCCCTAACCTGATTTTTGTCCAGCTCACAGTTCTTATACTCTTTTTCTCCTTGCTCCTGAAATGTAACGATGACAAAGCCCACAAAGATATTCATCATGAAGAAGGCGACGATGATGATGTAGATGATGAAGAAGATGGAGATCTCCACGCGGTAGTTGTAGACTGGGCCGATGTTCTCTCCGTTTGAGTCGATGGCTTTATACAGCAACCTGGAGAGCAGAAAAGCCAAGTGAGGACCTGCCGAGTGGCCCACCCAGCAGTGGCCTATGCAGCTGCCCTCCTGGGGTCCCCAGAGTTCAGGACTCCTCCTGTGAGCACTGTCTGTCACCTTTCCACAATTTAGCAAGACCCCGTTTCAAAATAATAAAATAAAAAGCACTGGGGGTGTATCTTGGGGGTAGAATGCCCCTCAGTTCAACCCAGTCATCTCAGCATCCCCCCCCCAAAAAACCCTCTCTAGGAACAACAGAATGACATCTTTACTGAAATACTGTCCGATGGAAGTTTGCATAGCAAACGCCTCTTAGTGTGCCCTAATCCCATCCAGACCTATACTATCCCGCTTCAGATGTGAGAGTCATTTCAGCCGCCACAGAAGTTAGTCATTTGCCTAATTAGACAGAAGAGCCCCATGGGCCAGGAAGTGATGATCGGTGGCCCAAAGCTGAAGAGTCACAGGGCAGCCTGTGATCCAACACCCCTGAGGACAAGCAGGAGCCTGCCAGGAAGACTGACATTCTATGTACTCACGCAGGCCAGCCTTCAAAAGTGGAGACTGTGAAGAGCGCCATCATAGCAGAAAGGACGTTGTCGAAGTTGAAATCACTGTTTTGCCAGATCCGCTCCCGGACCACAGGGCTATCAACATCTCCATCCTTATAGAGGATAAAAAGTCCCCTAGAGAGGAAAAGTATTGTGAGTCATCCTGGCTCCTCATGTGATAGGTAGAAACAGCACTAAGTCAGCCACATAGCCCTCGACCCACCTCCAGGCAGGTCACGTTCAGACACACCATACACCTGAGCACAACTCAAGTGGGATTTCTCCTGCGCTCTCCCTGCATTCACTCTACTCCACAGTACAAACAACTGTGAGTAACTACATTGCACATCCTGCAGAACAGCTAGGCAGACACTCAGCACATGGAAGCCACCAAGCAGTCACTGTTTCTCAGATAAGACAGGACCAAAGTATAAGCTGAAGCATCAAAGCTTTGGCCACAGAGAGTTCCCTAATCTCTGGGAAACAAGTCCAGGTATACTTTTCTCTGCATTTTGGTTTTTACCAAATCTCTTCCTCTTCAGACTAATGCTATTCCTGATTTTCTTTTCAAAAGAATTCTATAATTTTGGGACCATGATATTTCTCATAGAACTTCACTTCTGGGAGGAACCCCAAAGATTAAGTCCGTTGTTATTATTTTACAGGTGAGGAAGAAGAGGCTCTGAGAAGAAAGGAGTGGTGTCTCCACACTGCTGCTGTGCTGTGCAGCTCCAGGAGTGCTCTGTGCCCCACAACCTGGGTGCTGGTGCCTCTGAAGGTGCACAGCTATAGTCAAATGGCAGCTGGTGTCCTATGATCACACCTTCTGCTTAAAGGAAGCCCTCAACCAACTAAGTGGTGCAAGTACATCTCTGAAGGATTGGAGCACAGATTGGACATAGCCTTAAGCTCTGGGAAGTGATCTCCCTGCCTGCCTTTCTAATCACTGGCCATCTTAACATAAACGCATGAACATACCCTGCTTTGTCTCTCCTCCACCAATTCTTGTGAATAGAATTATGGCCAAAATGTGGGTGACAGGAACAAGAAGAGAGAAAGTCTGGAAAATCTGCCAGAAGACAGTAGCTGGCTTTTGAATACCAGGGAGTTGAGTTCTGATTTGGGGAAGTATCATCCACATGCATGTAAGTGGAGCTACCTGGGGCATTTCGTAATTGTTATTACACACACACACAAACACACACTCTCTCTCTCTTTACAAATGTTATATCAAACAGCAAGAGTCATTTATCTATTTATTCAGGATGATTAAAAAAGTTTTAGAATCAGATAGAGGTGCTAGCTGCATAATGATGTGACTGCACTAAATGCTACTAAATTGCTTAAAACAGCTAATTTTGTGGTAGATGAATTTTACCTCAATTTTAAAAACAAACAAGCAAATAACAACAACAAAAACCCCAGCCACCATTTATCCATCCAAGAGCTTAGTACACAGGCCTCTTTTTATTTCATGACAAAAACCTCTGAAATGCTAGCACGAACAAATCTTTGAAGTTTTCCATATATTTGTTCTTCCACATTCCCTCCTCTGCTCTCAGGACACTCACCTGCATTCTTCAGGATTGCTTTTGGCTTCATCTGTGCATCGATAGAACTTCCCCTGCATATAAAACAGACAGTTAAGCAAAGGCTTCTCCTTAAGGCAATCAGCTAGGCTTGTGTGCAGGCACAGACCCCTACCTTAAACAGCTGTACCCCGATGCAGGCAAACATGAACTGGAGGAGGGTGGTGACAATCATGATGTTGCCGATGGTCCGGATGGCCACAAAGACACACTGGACAACATGCTGCAAAGTGTGGGGAGAAGAAGGAGGGGCGCCACTTTCTTTCATTATTTTAGCTATGAGGTTAGCTAACAGCAGCCAAGGGCTCCTATGTTTATGTGCATTTTCACATGATCCCCCAACTTTGCAATCCCTTGTGCTTTTTCAAGGCTATCTGCAGGGAGGTCCTATAGTGCATTGCAGCCACCATGAGGGGTACTTTTTAAGTGGGCCTCTCTGGTTTTGAAAGAAACACTCTGGGGATAGTGCTCCCTGGCACATAAGTCCATAGGAACCCCTCTCCCCTAAAGAATTTAGGGAAATGCAACTCTTCTAGCCTTTGTATGATCTTCATGAGGATAGACTTAAAGACTAAAATAAACACGGAGAAATACTACCAAAATAATTCACAAATAAAATATCAATTAGATACTGATAATGAAAAAAGTAATAAATGAACAGTAATCATAAAGAATATATCAGCCAGGTGTGGTGGTACACGCTTGTAATCCCAGTACTTGGGAGGCTGAAGCAGGAGGATCGCAGGTTCATGGCCAGCCTCAGCTACTTAGTGAGACCCTCTACAACTTAATGAGACCTTGTTTCAAAATAAAGACTAAAAAATAGGGCTGGGGATGAAGCTTGGAGGTAAAATGCCCTGGGCTCAATCCCTAGTACTGCAAACAAATATATATGTTTAGTCATATATAAATGACTGGGATGTAGTTCAGAGGTAGAATGCCCCTGGGTTCAATCCCCAGTTCTACAGGAAAAAAAAAAAAATGTATCAAATCAATACAAATAAATGTTGAAATGCCAGTATTTGGCAGAGGTGAGTTAATCTGTGAGAAAGGTCCCACTTTGAAATCATCAGGCCTCAGTTTAGCTCTGGCCCCCAAAAGTCAGTAATTACATTTAACCCCAACACAAACCAGCTCTGCAGAAGGAAAGGAGTCAATACCTTAAGTCCTTTTGCTCTGTTGATTGCTCTGAGGGGCCGCAGAACCCTCAAGACCCTCAGAATTTTCACCACGGAGATGGCGCTCGATCTTAGGGAGGGTGGAGGTAAGAAAGCAAGTGACATGTTTTATGGGTGGACAGAATACTTTGAGAGAAGTTATTTTATTTGACCTTCATCTCTTTAATACCACTACACAATCTGCATGGCTCCATGGAAACTGAGCTGCTCTCTAGGACTTAAATGTGATCTCCTCCAGCAGGGACACGTTACCTGCAGATACACACAGTCCCTGCCACAGGCACGACTGGACCTTGGCAGAGATGCAATTCACAAATTTGCTTTGCTCTTTTCAATGTGAGCACTTAGTAGCTCTTGTCTTCCAGGCATCGGTTTTGGTTAAGTTTGGAGAACTGATGCCATGTTGGTGTTGGGGCTTCTCTGGCCTTCAAAGGGGTAAGTCTTCTAGAAGACATGAACAATCACAGTCCTGCCTGGCACATACCACAGTGAGGTAAAGGGGGTGTGCTCGGCTGGGGGATCACAGCTTTAGGGGTAACCTGGGAAGGCCTCCCGGCAGGGGAGAGCCAGGTGAGTCCCAAAGGAGGAACAGGAGTCAGCAGAGGGGAGAGGGACTCTGGACTGAGGAGAAGGGCATACAAAGATCATGGGTGACACTGATCAAAGATATCTACATCATCCAGATGGTTGGGCATGGCTGGAGCACCGCTCAGGAGGAAGTGAGCCAGAGCTGCAGCAGCAGAGGGCAGGTACAACCTGGGGGTTATGGGAGTTATGAATGTCCTTTCAAACTGGGACTGCAGAGCTCCTGCCCCCAGGCAGTGATATGGGGGGGGGGTGAGGAGGATGACAGAGGGAGTAGATTCAGGCAGGGGTCTTTGTTCCTTCCCAGTTACCTTTAGTTTAAGAAGAATGCATAAAAATGTGTTCATATGGGGGTACTAATGGTTAGCACCAGAACAGAGATGCTCACAGGCCAGCCAGGCCACACCTGATGCTCCCATTGAAGTCTCTGAGCCAGTCCCCTGCATCCCGCAGGCAGGCAGGCAGGCAGGCAGGTTCTACAATGTCTGTTCTCCATCAGAAATCCCCACATGACAGGGAAGGACCTAGGGTGCTGTCAGCCTCAACTCCCTCCAAAAGGAAAAGTCATAGCAGCTGCTGCATCCCAGAAGTCCAAGGAAGCCTTCACCGGCCAGGATTCCCACGAGGCCCCTGGGTCCCAACCCGTCCTGTATGCACAGGGAACTGAGATCTTGGGAGAGGATGCCCTCAGGCCTGTAAGAAGCCCCAGGAGGAACCAGGGCCTCATAGTCAATATTTATTTCCTTCTCTGCTGAAAGCAAATTTTACAGAGAGCAACAAACACATAAAACCAACCTATTGATAGCCACAAAAAGGAAAAAAGAAACAGGAAAACATGAAATTCCCAAATGATTTCTGGCATGGGGGCAAATTAAACAATCCCAGCTAAGTGTAATTATTAAAACAATGCCTACCCAGTCTTTATGCATCATGCTAAAAGTCCTTATATAAACCATCCTGCCAATAGTGCTGGAATGGACACACACAGAGACACACCAGAATACTTACTGAATCCCAAATGACACCAGGGACACCCCAACAACCAGCATATCCAGCAAATTAAAGTAGTTCCTACAGAAGGCCCCCTTGTGCAGGAAAGCTCCAAAAGTTGTCATCTATAAGCAGAAACATGGGTCATTTACTGTTTTTTTCTCTTCAGAGGCAAAGAAACCTGAGCTCTTCATGAAATCTTGAGGAAAGTATGACTATTAACAACTGCATGTTAGGAGGTCAGAAATGTAAACCAATAGGGCTGAGGAAACAAATAACTTATTCAAACAAAAATGGAAAAGGGACAGCTAACTTCAGATGCATTTCTAAAGAGCTCAGTTTAGACTTTATTCCTGCAACTACAGATTTCAGATATGAACGCATAGTGGGCAGTCTTGAGCCCATCTTGAGAGAGACTCTGCATCACTGTGTTCAGTAGAATGTTATCACTGCCCAGACAACTTGGCCTCCCCTCAAACTGCTGGTCTGTCCTCTCTGAGGTCCCAGTACTTGGGAGGCTAGACAGGAGGATCGCAGGTTCAAGGACAGCCTCAGCAATAAGTGAGACTCATCAACCTAGTGAGACCATTTCAAAAATAAAAATAAAAATAGGGCGGGGAGTGGAGCTCGGAGGTGTCCACCAAGTTCAGTTCCCAATATGACACACAGAAAAAAGACAAAACAAAACAGGTGGGAGAAAAGTTTATATAAGCAGAGTTGGGAAATATTACTCTGAACCTCATGAACTGCCAATATTCAATCCTTTTGACCTACAAAAAAGGCAACTGCATAGATTTTAACTAAATAAACAGCTTTGCAAATCTCCTGAGGCCACCAGGAGCCAGCATTTCAGATGTTAGGTGATTTTTGGTGAGTCTCCATTTTCTGAATCCTTCTTGTTTTAGCTTGTTTTCAATTCTCTAATACCTTTAAAATGAAGAATGACTGAGAAGATTTAGATATTGAGGCAAATCTATGGAAACTAAAAAGCTACAATCATTTTTTTTCTTTTTTAATAACCCAGTATCTCATTCTCCTTTAAAGCCCAAGAGTAACTATACTCATTTAACAACTTACAAAGGCGGAAAGTAAAATAAAACCTCAATTAACCAGGCTAACAGAGTAAGTAGAACACTACTCCATTCGGTTTGAGGAGGAGAGAGCAAAGGACCCACAGGAGAGCAGAGACTGTGAGAACAGACACTGCCCGCCCCTGGATGTTCTCTGCTCACATTCTTTACCGTGGGGTCCTTGTCAACCCGTGGCCATTGTCCTCCTGCATAGCTCTGACTATCAATCAAATTCACTGGCTTAAAGGAAGGAAAATGAATTCAAATTTTTATAAGAGCCGGGTGTGTTGGTACATGCCTGTCATCCCAGTCTTTGGGAGGCTGAGATAGGAGGACCACAGGTTTGAGGCCAGCTTCAGAAACTTAGTGAGATCCTGCTTCAAAATAATGAAATAGGGCTGGGGTTATAGCTCTGAGGTAGAATGCCCCTGGGCTCAATTCCCAGTACCACAAAACGAAAAAAAAATTTAGGAACTGAAACCTTAAGTAGATGATTGGTTTTGAGCTAATTTTTCATTTAACAACAATCACAACAAAGAGGTCTCTTCCTGGCCATGTTAATTGAGGTTTTACTTATAGAAGATTTTGTGAAGAGCCCAAGTTTCACAGTAGCCCAATATAAAATATATATTTTCCTTGCTGAGATGCACACACAAAACCTTAAAATAGTTTAAAGAAAACTGTGGTTAAAAACCTTCATTTCTCAGCTTCTTCCTGCTAGGAGATGGTTGTTGCTCTGACGGTTCTCATGGGCCACACTCTCCCAGAACCTGAGGCCCCACTCCAGGAGGCCCTTAGCTCTCTGCTGTTGGTCTCTGGACCTCTGAGCACATGGGAATGAGCTCACAACCAGTCTGCAACCCACATGCAGCAATGGCAACTGTTAGCTCATGCATGGGCAATACATTTAGGTAGCCCTGTCTGGAGGGTGCTCCTTTTGTTTGTGTAAATGTAAGCCCATCCATTAAAACAGAACATATTGTAACACAGGTTATCTTGCAAATCTTGTTGCAAGAAAATAGTACCTTACTATTTTAGGCCACTGAAGCACAATGCAGTCAAAGAAATGAGAAGAGAGACATTCCCTTCATAGGATAAACACTTTTCCTTTGACTCCAATGTCAGGAAGGGTAGAAGAAAGCTCAATCATTGTTTGATATTTATTATCAGTGGACACATTTCAGAGGATTTTTTTAAAGGAGCAAAATACAATTTCCAACTACAACGTAATGCCAAAGTAGCTCCGACATACACTCAAAAGTTAAAAAGAAACAGTAAAAACAAATTGGAATGGTCATAGAAAAAAATTTTTTTTTTTTTTTTTTTTTTTTTTTTTTTTTTTTTTTTTTTTTTTT
>PVLC010006977.1:49097-66065 GCA_004027655.1 Graphiurus murinus | reverse complement strand
TTTTTTTTTTTTTTTTTTTTTTTTTTTTTTTTTTTTTGCGGTACTGGGGATTGAACTCAGGGGCATTCTACCTCCGAGCTACACCCCCAGCCCTAGTTTTTATTCTTTATTTTGAAACCGAGTCTCACTAAGTTGCGGAGTGCCTCACTAGGTAGCTGAGGCTGGCCTCGAACTCGGATCCTCCGGTCTCAGCCTCCCGAATGCTGGGATTACAAGCGTGCGCCACCACGCCCGGCCTAGATGAGATTTTTAAATTCTATTTTACTCTTTACTTTCTTTATCTCTAGTTCCTCTTTTCCACATTTTTATCTCATTCGTCCATCTAAAGTGTCTCAAATAACTGGTTAGAGGATTAAATTTATAGACCTGGTAAGTTGACTTATGCTAAACAAAACAAAACAAAAACACACAGCAAATAAAACACGAAGTTTTCAAAAGTTATCTCTTTCATGAATATGCAAATAAGTCAAAGAAAACGAGTGCACCAAGTGATGTGTGTGCATATATTTGTAACATTTTGAATCTCACTGATGTACAATGCACCAATAAAAGTTCTGAAAAAGTGAAGGAATAGACATTGGTGGCCTCTCCTTTAGGTGTGAATGTGCATATTTCGGGTAAGGGTCATATAGGGGAGGTTATTTCACTTAGGAATAAGAAATGACAGAAAAAGAATCCTGAAGGTAGATGATTCAGGACTGGTTTAGCATCTTCAGGATCACTAGCAATCCAAGATACTTCAATTTTCTCACTTTTACATCTTTAGCATCAACCTGCATTTTTGTAGACCAGGATAGCTACTGGTCTTTAGTCATCAAATCTGGGTTCCAGACAAGAGGAAAGAAGGAAGAAAGGCCAGTGATTTAATCCCCCTCAAAGATAGTTAACTTGTCTTTCTAAAATTTTCTGCTCATGATTGCTTAGCTCTAACTTAGTCTCAGGGGACATTGGGGGGTCTGTTTGCTGGGCACACTGCTGCCCAAGACAAATTTGAAGAATATTTGCCATAGAAAAATGAAGAAGGATACTGGGCAGACAACTATGGCTCTCTTTGTCTTCCTTCACCCCAACGTCACTTCACAGCTTTGTTCTCAGTCTTAGTGAGACTCTCCGTGGCCTCAGGTATTTCATCCAGCCCTAGGACACCTTCATTTCCTGCTAGGGAGATCAACTGTGACTCGATTGCTTCTTTGCACTTCAGAATTTCCTTCTGAGGTCTGTCCACAAAGAACAGGGTACTGGGATTTGCCCATTTTTTTCCTGCATCCTGAGAAACAGAGATGTTTCAGGTCCTTCCACAGCCTTAGGCTGCTTTCCTTGGGTAAACCAATCCAGTCTAATTTTGTTCTTTTTTCTTATAGGTGAAATAGGATGTATTTTGGGATGGGAACATTACCCAAGTTGAATTCTCTTGAACAACAAATCTAGAAAAAAAAAAAAGACCAAGGTCATGTTAAGGAGCACTTTTTATATATTAGGTAGAGTAATATATGTCAGGGTGTGCTGATGTGTAATCCTGGTGAAATTCTCAGAGCAGTGACCCAAAGAAAGATTGCCCAGAATTGCAAAGAGCTACATGTCAAGCAGTGATCAAAATTAGTGGTTGCCACTTCCACACAGAAATCAATGCTACTGAGTTTGGGATTTCCCTCCAGACAGCAAGCACATGGTCCTACAGGGAGTACTCCTACACAGGAGAGCAGCAGGCTTCGAGATCCCAAGTTTATTCTTTTCTTGATGATTATACCCCAGAGGCAGTCTTTCAAATTCTAGTTGAACACAGAAATCTAATGAATAAGAAATAGCAAATTTAAAAGGATTAGTTCTGGGGTTTTTCTTGTTAATTTTTTTAGTAATTTTCTCAAACTTTTATTTATTTTATTTTATATATTTTTTAAAGAAACCTGTATGTTTTTACTGACCAGATAGAGTTACCAAAAATAGCTGAAAATATCAGTAATAATATTAGCTTCTGAATTAAAAACAAGTAAAGCCTCTTGCTCTACAAAAACAAACTACTGGGAAGTATAATAATGTATATTTCGTCCTGATGAAAAGTGGCAAAAGTTTATGTGATTTGAAAATTCATCTAGAAGTCTTAAGAACTTTTGTATTTTAAATTGAAATTATATTGAGATAATTGTAGATTTTCACACCATTGTAATAAATAGTACAGGGATATCCTACAGATATTTGCCCAGTTTTTTCTAATGATAAACCTTGGAAAGAATAGTATAATATCACAACAGAGGTAGTAACATTAATACACTTCCCTCACCTTATTCATATTTTCCCAGTTTTATCTGTACTTATGTGGATGTGTGCATATTTTTTAGTGTTATACAATTTTCTCACATGCACAGGTTTGAGGACACAGATCATAATCAAGATGATAAATAGTTCCATCATCATAAGCACCTCTCCTCTTGCCCTTAGAAATCCCTCTCCACCATCAACCTTGGCCTGAGACAATCACTGGTCTATTTTTCACTTCTATTTTTTTTTCTTTTTTGAAATAGGACCTCATCACTATATTGCCCAGCTGAACTTAAAATCATGGTCTCAAGTGATCTTCCTGCTTCCATCTCCCACATAGCTGGAACTACAGGCATGCACCATGATGCCTGGTTATTGTCCACTTCTAAAAATTCGCTATTTAGCTGAAAAGGGTGGCACACACCTGTAATCCTAGTGTTTGAGAGGCTGACACAGGAGGCTTGCAGGCCTCAGAAACTTAGCAAGACCCTCAGCAGCTTAGCAAGTCCCTCAGCAGCTTGTGTTATGTGTGCTTAACACAACTAAAAATAAATTAAAAAGTCATGCACATTTGCATGGGTCTACTCCTGAGTTCTCTTTTTTGTTCCATCAATATTGTGTCTTTCCTTCCATCAGTCCTGCACTGTTTTTATACTGTGATTATATGACATCTCTATATCAGATATGCTGGTTCCTCCTTTTATATTATTTTAAAGATTGTTTCAAATATTCCAGTACTTAAAATTTGAAAAAAATTAAAAACACATAAAATGAAGAGCTGTGTTTTCTATATATTTTATATACATGTAGCATCAACTATTCCATCATCTTTGATGGTTCCAGGTGCATAAACAGCATGCCATGTGCATGAGCCATTTAGTGAACATGGTCTGCATTTCCCTCAGGTTTCCTATTCTCATTTCTCAGTGTGGTGTGCTACGTCCATGCACCAGGCAGGCAGTAATCTCACTGAGTTGCCTCAGCGATGAGGAGTCTCAGTATATGGGTGCATGATGAGGAGTTGGAGGAGAGAGGGAGTTTTTTGCCTTTGGCCTTGGTTTTCACACCACAGCCATGTGATAAGGCTGATTTGATTCCTCATAAGTGGCCTCCCCTTCTCTGATAAAAAAAAAAAAGAATAGAATTACACCTAAGGGCACATGTAAATTCATCCCTATGCCAACTAAGGACTGAAGCTGTCTGTTTCTAAAACTTAAATTCAGAGAAAGTAGTAAAAATTTGGGAGATCAAAAAATGGATTGTTATTTTTAAAATCATCTTATTCATTCAACTAAAATTCCCTTTTCTGCTTCATCAAACTTGAGAGTGAGCCACTTACTTGGGTGAATTCCTGCTCCGGAAGCCTTTGCACTGAGGACTTTTCAGCCTCCTTGTGATCTCTAACTCCAGTCTTTTTTTTTTTTTTTCACTTATCTTTGCATCCTATCAGACTGATCTTAGGTACTTCCTAAATAATATGGCAAAAACTTATGGTTTGTATCCATGATTATGCATTTTAAATGGGTGCTCCTAGAATAAGTTTTGCTTTTATTATTTTATCAGCTAAGAATCTGATGAAAGAAATGAAACTTAATCAATCTGTCTCCTATCTTATGAGCCAATTTTGGAAGGCAACTTATTAATAAATTGTAATAAAATTATTTGTTGATAAATAAGTCAGAGAAAAGGTTCCTTTGTTCTCTATCTCTTTTTACCAGAAAGCATCACCACCAAAGCAGAGTCTCCAGTCAGAATCTCCTTGGTAACAGGGTGATGGTTTTTGCAGGTGAAGCTAGGTGGCAAGGCAGCCTCTTAGGCAGGCAGATGCTCCTATAACCCCATCTACTCTTATTTCAACCTGTGTTCTCCACAGCATGATGTAGAAAACATGCACAGTGAACCCAATGACTGAGTAAACCATGCAAACACCAAACAAAACCAAGAGGAGAAACGGAAGAAAGATAAGAGTCGAAAACACAACTTTTCCAAGATTTTGACTTTAGAGAAGTGAAGAGAATATAACCTGAGCAGAATAAGTAAAATCAGCATTCTTTTTCTTTTTATTTAACAAACTTTATTGGTGCATTGTAGTGAGGTTTAGAGTGACAGGAACATACATGCACAACCCACTCCTCCCTCCTCTTCCCCATGCATGTTATCAAGATTGGTTTCGATAATTTCTTAAATGTACATGGAATAATTTGAATGGTTGCCTTGATCACCCCTGCTTGCCCATCCTTTCACTAAACCCCCTCCTTCAGTCCATTGGAATCTCTCCACCTTTTGTTATCCAATTTCTCCCTACCTTCCACATATGAGAGAAAGCATGAAACTGTTAGCTTTCTGAGACTGGCTAATCTCACTTACCATAATATTCTCTAGGTCGATCCATTTTCCTGCACATGACATAATTTTCTTCTTCTTTATGGCTGGGTAAAACTACATTGTGTATACACCACAATTTTGGAATCCATTTATCTGTTGATGAAAATCTCAGCTGGTTTCATAATTTGGCTATTATGAATTGTGCTGCTATACACATGAATACAGCTCTATTACTCTAAAATTCTGACTTCATATTTTTGCAAGATACCCAGGAGAGGTATAGCTAGGTCATGTGGTGATTCCATTCCCAGTCGTCTGAAGAACTTCCACACTGATCTCTATTGAGGCTTACTAATTTTTAATCCCACCAACAGTGTAAGAGAGTTCCTATTTCCCTACATGCTCATCAGCATTTATTATTGTTTGTATTTTTGTTGATTGTCATTCTAACTGGAGTTAGATGGAATCCAGTAGCAGCATCTTTTTTTCACCTAAACTTTGGAGAGACCACAGCCTTACTCTTTTACTATATCCTCATCAAAACAAAACAAAAATAACAAAATCATGGGCAGATCATTCCTTAGTCTAAGAGAAATATACAACTATGTCTTATATGAAGTGAAAGAAACCCGCTCTTACATGACTTACATAATTCAAACATGTAACTATGCTTACAACTGATATCACTGCCATCTCTTCTGTGAGTAAATTATATATTCACTGCATAGTCAGTTATGGAGTGCCTATTATGTTCTGGGAATTATTTCTGATCCTAGAGATACAGTAGGAACCAGACAGACAAAAATTTGCTACCAGACAGCCTTCGTGGCTAGAAGGTGACCAAAACTAAAATTAAATAAAAAAGTAAATCATGAAATGCTTAATAATTTAGGTGATGGTAAGGAGGAAAGTGAAATCGGGAAGCATTAATACTGTATTTTTTATTTACAATCAGTCCAAGTTTGTATTTTATTTTTAATTCATTTTCTATGATATAATTTGTTGTTGTCTGTTTTAAACTTTTAAATATGTATTTTAAACTTGATACTAATTTTCATAATTATTTTAATTATATTTTGATTGGAAGATAAAGACAAAAATATGGATGTCCAGAAAGTCTCACTGAGCAGTTTATATATGAGTAAAACTTGAAGCAGGAAAGGAAGCAATGTGTTGCTGCCAATGCGAATCAGGATCCCTGCAGAGGGACCAGCTGGACTAGGAGCCCTGAGGAAAGATCTTGTCTTAGGAATGGTGGGAACAACAGCTCAGTAAGGAAAGAGGAAGGGCTGTCTATGAGATCTGAGACATGAAGGAAGATCTTCAAGGGCAGACTAAGGGATGGTTTTTATTTGGAGTGAGAAAAGAGTAGTCTTAATTTTATTGGTAACAGACCTCAGAACAGAACTGAAGTAGAGACATTGGTAGACCCCAAAGACCAGTGTAATAATCCAGTGAGAGGTGCTGATGGCTTGGATCAGGGTGGTGGCCCTGAGGGAATGAGAAGCGGTAAGGTTCTGTATGTACCTGAGAGGTTCTGCTGGTAGGATTTGACAACAGTTTGAATGATAAGTCTGACAAAAATCTCAGTGTTAAGGAAGACACCAGGATTTTTTCTTGAGCAACTACAGGAATGGAATTATCAATACAGAAACTGGACGGCTGAAGCACAGGAGGCAGAAGATGACTGAGAGTTCTATTTCTAACTCTTCTTACAAATGGCAAAGCAAGTGTGATATGTCCTCTGGCCATCCAAGTGTAGAGGTCAAACAATCAGTCAGACGTGTACATCTAGGGTGAAGGAGAGAGGTCCCTGGTGGATTTATGAACTTGGCTATTCTTAGAGCATGATATAAATAATATAGACTATATTTTCCATGAATTTATTAGTAGACTGACATGAATGATGGGATAGACCTCAGTGAAGAGGACATGTAGCAAGTTAGAAAGAAATATCATGACACATGTGGGAAATATATTATATCCTCCTGGGCAACCTTGAAGTGAATCTGAATTTGATATTTATGTCAATGGTACAGTGCATAAGAAAAAAAAAAAACTGTCTCCTGGTATAAATGAATCCTAATACTAATTTTTGAGTGCCTCAAAAATTTTGTTTCAAACTTCCAATAGAAATTTCTTATTTATGAAATCATAGATAATTTTTATGTGATTGAAAACTTTCTTCCGTTGAGAAAATATTGATCAAAACTCTCTTTACATGATATTATTTTAATTCACTCACTACACTGGAGACATAGTTGTCTCTCAGTACCAAGAGCGGTCTCTTGGACTGAAATCCATGAGTTAAAATCAATTTTCTGCTCTTTGCTAGCCCTAGGCATGATTTGACCAAGTTCCTTAAACTGTTTTTCAATTTCCTTATCTTTAAATTAAAAATGTTGATGGCCTCTATCCTGTCAAGCTATGGGGAAATTTAAATGATTTAGTACATATAAATGCATATAACATTACAGAGAATAGTAAGTGCTAAAAGAGTGCTAGCTGTTCTGTTATTGTTCTGTTCTCTATGCTATTTGTTCTAGGCACTTAGGCTACATCTGTGAACAAGGCAGTGCAGTGTGGTGGAGGTAACTCCTAGAATCTCGAGTTCAAGTCTTTAGGGAGTTTAGAATTACTTCCTGTCATCTTTGCCCAGAGGATCTGTCTTAGTGTCCTGTTGTCTTCTCCATCTTCTACAGTCATATGCATTCCCTGACACATGGTTCCTTTATCCATCTTCAAGGACCATCATTGCAGTCTGTTTCCATCATCGTCTTGACTCTTTCTCTCTCTCTGACTCTTCCTGTGTCTCCTTACAAGGACCATTGTGATGACATTGAGTTTACCCTGATGATCTTGTATATTCTCTCCATCTGAAAATCCTTAGTGACAACTGAGAGGTCCTTTTTGCATATAAGGTTCTGGGGATTGGGATATGGACATATTTGAGCAGCCTTTATTCAGTACCACAGACTCTTCCCACCTTTTCCTTATCAGCCAGTACCAATCAGGCCCCTCTCTGCTGGATAGAGATGATTCTACGCACAAGGATCTATAAACAGATCTCCCTGCTCCTTCTCTTTCAGCTCTTCTACTGAGTCTCAGTTCTTCCAACACTAGCTTTAAGAAAAGCTTCCAGTGTTCTGGGTAGGAAAGGCAGAAGTCTTGACAAACTGTTTTCTAAGGTGCCCAAGCTGCTTATTTAATCACACTCTGAAGAAGTAACTGATGCTCTGATGCCCAGGGATCCTTTTCACCCTCCCAGTGTGCATGCATTTCTACACTCCTCCACCCTACTGCAGGTTTGATGACTTCTACCCAGGTTCACACTTAGTGCCTGCCCACAAATATATGTATAGGCATGTAATCTTCAATGACTACTCATACTTCAAAGGCAACAGAGCAACACAAACATTTATATATTCTCCATTGTTCTTTTGCCTTCCTTCAAATAACATGTACACAGGGTTTATGGGTCACGACTCTCCCATCCAAGCATCCAGAATCTCCTTGCTGCTTCTATTTGCATTTTTTTTCTGTCAAGCTAAAGATTGAAGTAACAAAGTATAGTAATTGTGATCATGAAAAAAATGTCAATATTTCCTTACTTGTTTTAATTTTTTTCTGGGGACGACTAAAATTGATGAAGAGGTATATTGGCAGTCTCTTCTGAAAATCTGTAGCACTACCAATAGACATGGATGAAAATAATTTTATTCAACATGTAACTATAAACAAGTGTAGCCCTCTACATTTAAAACTGCATAAAACTAAAAACAAAACAAAACACTAGATCCTTACTGACAACTGAAAACACACACACACAATCAAGAAATGGGCAACTAAACTACATAGACACCTCACAAAAGAAGAAATATGAGTGGCCAATAAGTACATGAAAAAATGTTCAGCATCATTAACAATCAGGGAGATGAAAATCAAAACTACATTGACATTCCATCTAACCTCAATTCGAATAGCAATCATTCAGAATACAAACAACAATAAATGCTGACAATGATGTGAGGAAATAGCACTTTTGATTCACTATATGATTCACTCCTGGGTATCTTTCCAAAGGAACTGAAATCATAATTTATAGTAATACATGCATATCCATTTTTATAGCAGCACAATTCATAATAGCCAAATCATGGAACCAACCTAGGTGTCCATGGACAGATGAATGGATGACAAAATTATGAAATATCCACACAATGGAATTCTACTTAATAATAAAGAAAAAATATTATATCATTTGTAGGAAAATTGATGGACCTGGAGAACAATTATGTTAAGGGAGACTAGCCAGTCACAGATAGTGAAAGGTCATATGTTTTCTTTCATGTGAGGAAGCAAGGGAGTAATTGGGATACCAGAGGGACTCCAGATAATGGAGGAGAAGCCCCAGTGCAATGAGGGAGGTGGTCTGGGTGCGGGGTAGTAATTAATGAAAGAAATACTTCCACTGATGTTGTGTACACATGGGAGAACAAATCATGTATGGGAAAGGGGTACAAGTGGGGAGGGAGCTGAGGTGAAGCCCATCAAGCACTCTGTGCATGTGTGTCACTATCATTCTGAACGGCATGATTATATATATATATATATATAATATATATATATATATATTTGCCTTCCTTCAAATAACATGTACACAGGGTTTATGGGTCACGACTCTCCCATCCAAGCATCCAGAATCTCCTTGCTGCTTCTATTTGCATTTTTTTTCTGTCAATTTTTTTATATATATATATAATATATTATGTTCTATACATATATATGTACATATATATATTATGTAAGGTGGCATCCAGAGTTCTTGCTAAAGCAGTCTGCTTGCTCACCCAGATCTTCAATATTAAATTCTCAGAGCTCCAGCACCTGAAATTACAACCAGGCTCCCAGGTAATTCCCTGCACAAAGTGAAACTAAATCTCCTGCTATAAATGCCTGGGAATAGCTGCCATTTAAAAAAATGTCTATAGTCATACCAAGTTTTCAGTAAGTACAATAAGCAAGTATATATAAAAAATACTCTAGGGAATTGTATGTGACCATAAAATTGTAGGATTCACATATAGGAAACAGAACATGATCAGATAATGATAGGCAGAAGGAAAATAAGATCAAGAAAACTGAAAGAAAAGGAAGGGAATGGAAAGCAAAGGAGGAGTGAGTACAAGAAGGTCGATCAGGGAGCTAGAGAAGGCGGTCTGTGACCCCTTCAACCTGAGCAAACAGAGTTCCGATCCTCACTTGGTTTCTGCTCCAGACCACCCGGGCAGGGGACAGACTTCAGTTTTATTTCCACCTGCCCCTGTCTTAAGGTTCACAAAGTCCCTTGGAACCTGAGGATTCCACAGCTGTCTAAATTTCCAGAGGCTTCTCATTAGAATCCAAATCTTATTGATCTATTTCAACAGGAACGACTGATTTTCAGGCAGTAATCTGTGATTTAAACACAAATGGATACTGCACGCATTTATAGGTTGTTACCTTTATGACACCAAGAAAAGGCTGTATGGAATGTCTAGAGAAACTGACTAGTATTCATGTCTCTAGCTGAAGCTGAATGAGTCCCGGCTATCCTGTGAGACCCAGATAAAGAATCCTTTCTGACCATTGAAATGGCCTGGTAAAGGCATAGAGCAACTTGGAGCAAATGGAATTGGAAAAGTTGAGAGAAAAGGCAACTCTTCAGGGAAAGTGAATCAACCAGTTGGCTGTTCTAAAAGAAAACCAAATGTTGTACTGATGAACATTAGGGAAGAGATTTTAGGCAAGCCAAACTATTCTCTTAAGAAAACAGCAATGACATACATACATAAATAAAAATAAATAATAAGGCAGTGGTTTTCTTCCCTCTTTTAATGATAGTAACATAATGAGACCAGTAGAGTAGTGGAAAGGGACCAGGGGAGGGAGGAGGAGAGAGGAAGAGAAGGTAAGGAGGAGGAAACAGACAAATAATGTTATGTGCATATATGAATGTATCACTACAAATCTCACTGCATGTGTGGGGAGGAGAGGGAGAGGGAAAGAGAAAGAATGGGGAAGGAAACAGACCAAATAATCTTATATGCACATATGAATGTATCACTTTGAATCTTGCCATCATGTGCAATTAGAATGCACCATTAACTAAAAAAATAGAATGAGAAAAATGCACCCTCCAAATAGTAATTTAGCAATTAAAAAAAATCTAGGATGAAACAATTTCAAAATAGAAGTGTGAAAGGGACCTCCAAATGCTATCTTCCTCCCAGTGGGGTTCAGAATAAGGCAGGGACGGATTCACAAGTAAACAACGACCTGATTATCAGGGCTTGTTCTTCAATCTCTATAAACCTGTAAATAGGAACTAAGGAAAGGAAATCAGAAGAGAGAAGAAATTGTTTTTTATTTAATGAGTGGACTATTATCTTTCTCTGTGTCTTTAATGATCTTCTTCTCTGATAAGAAGTAGGACATGGTGAAGACAATTTTAATCTGTCATAAAGTAAATGGAGTCAGTTCAAGGAGGAGTTAGCTCTCTGGTTGAAAAAGCTTGTGGTGGGAATGCAGCTGAGGGATTAAAATTTGCCATAGTGATGTATACAGTTGCTAGTCTCATTATTATTTGTGACTTTTTAGGACTTTTCTCCTTAATTTTCTGTCTTTTGAGAGATTGGTATTTCTGGGAGATTCTCTGTCTTCCCTATCTCCTCAACAGCACCCTAATATTTCAGTTTATTAAAAAAACAAAAAAAAAACATGTTTTGGTAAGAGCAATTTAGCAAACTTTTAAAATTGAGATATATTTTATATACCACAAAATTACCCTTCTAAAGTATGCAATTCTATTGGTATTTTTATTCATAAAGTTATATATATACATCACCACTATCTAGTTCCAGACCTGAGAAATGCAATAGTTTCCCTTTCTTTTATTCCTGAGAAATATGCTGCTTTTCCTTAGAGTCCTTATGAGACCTCCTGGTGAAGAGGCTAGAAAATCCAGGAATAAAAGAGCTTTGCTAACAGTTGTTAAAATACGAAGACTAATGACCAGACAAGAAGACCACTAGGAAGTGGGAGGCACCTAGGGGCTGGAAGTGCCCTGGGGCTCAAAGGACTGTACCTACAGGCAGAGGAAGGGAGACCAGCTATCTCACTCCTTGTCCAGCTCCCTGCTGACCTCTGTCCTGAAAAGCAGTACTGTGGGTCTGAATTCTCATCTGTTTGGATTCTGATCTGTGATCCTGCCAAGACTCACCTGACCAAATAAGCAGCAGCTGTGAAACCTGCCCAAGTGACTTGAGACCTCTGTCTGAATCCAAATGAGGTGAGCTTTGCCTATAGGTGAAGAAACCTATAGGCAAAGCCAAACTTAGAAGCGCTTCCCTGGTCCTCCAGCCAGATAGCGTATAGTCCATCTAGGCAATCACAGCACAGGGGAGATCCATCTGGACCAAACACATAGAAAAAGGGCTTTTGTGTCAGCATCGATGAATACAGAGAGGGATAAACCATGGCAAAGCTGGTCTGGCTGCTGAGGCATAAAGGCACCTACTTGTTTGATCAGTATGTAGAGCTGCATGGTCACCTTGGACTTCAATGGGGCCAGGGTCCCTGAAAGAGGGCCAGCACCCAACATCCAGTTGTATTTTAAAGTCCTGATTGCTTCTGTGTTAGAGCCACTTAAGAGCACTGTGTCATGCCACATTTCTCTAGTGCAGGGAGTGAGAAACCGAGGTACTGGAAATTTACATGACTTATAGACCTGGAGGCCATGCCAAGTTTCTGGGTCCTTCTACATAAAAGAAAAACAAAGTTTCAGAAGGGTTTGGACCATGACAGCAATGGCTGCCATTATTTGGAGGACAGCAGGGCTAAAGAAAACACCCATTTGCTGGTTTTCAAATCTAAAAGAGTGAGCAGCATGAATGAGAGACTTTGTATTTAAAAATCTAGTACATTTATTCAGAGGCTGATATAAAAAACTAGGTGTCATGAATTAATCTCAAATTCACACTTTAAGGATATGATTGATCAAAGTTCTGTTTGAAGATGCATTTTCCTATGTGATGCCTTGTAAAAGGGAATGCTCTCCTAAGAAGGAACTAAAATGTACTCATAGGATCTCTAAGTGTTACCATTAGTGCTCTTTAATGTATCTTTTCACTTACCCAAGTACCTATTAAATGCTCCTGCTCTGGTGGGCAGGCAATGATAACACATGGCCTCCTTGGTGGGGTGTCCATGGGCCAGGTAGTGAGAACTTCTGCATCACTCCTGGGAAAGGCGAGCAGAACCCAGATTCCTGTGCAGGACTTCTGGGCTAACATGCCCCCCCCCCTTGTTTCTGCTGATTGACTTCTCTACCTCCAAATGATGGACATATGAATTATTGACACTGTCTGATAAAAGGTCACAAAGATGGACCTCATTTTTCTCTCTCAGTCCTAGGATAAAGTTCATGCTATATAAAAGTTTGGTTTCTATTTAGAAGAAAAATTGATTGATTCATAAAAAACATTTTCTCATAACTCTAAGCTCTCAATTTTTAAATCATTGTTTTTATTTTTGGTACTAGGAATTAAACTCAGGGGTATTCTATCTCTGAGCTATACTCTCAACATTTTTAATGTTTAGCTTTATTAAGGTATAACTGACAAAACAATATATATTTAAGTTACACAACTTAATTTGTTTTTGGTTTTTTTTTGGGGGGGGGGTATTTGAGATTGAACCTATGGCCTCCTACACTACTGAGCTATATCCCTTGCTGTCTTATATTTTATTTTGAGACAGGGTCTCACTAAGTTGCCAAGTCTGGCACCAACTTGAAATCCTCCTGTCTCAGACTCTGCTTACAACATTGTAAGACTAGCTGACCCCCAGCACTTCTTAATTTATTTTACTATTAATTTTAAACAGGATCTTGCTAAGTTACTGAGGCTGACCTGAAACTATGATCCTCCTGCTTTGGCCTGCCAACTCACAGGGGGAAAAAATGTAATTTAACTATAATTGAAAAATAGATATGTTATTAACATCACTCTCAAATTGTCAAACTTCGGATGAAGGAAAGTTCTATTTTCAGAATTTAAGGATCTAAGTCCAAGTAGTAATATATTTAAACATAAAAACATGGAGGTGTCATTATTATACATCTTCTTCCTAAGTGAACATGATGAACTTTATAGGTTGAAAGATAGCTGCTGAGAGTCAGTGACACTTAGTCCTATTCTAGTCTCTGGTGTTATGACAGGAGAAAGTTGTATTGTAATTTTATATTGTGTCTGCAGTTTCCAGAGACCACCACACAATCCCAGGCCTTCTGTTCATCGCTCCAAAGGAGAGCATTGAATTTAGCCTCGACCTTGTGCTATAGCTTCCTCTTGGTATGTATTGACATGGACAGATCCTTAACCTGTCCTCTTTAGCATTAGACTTGGCATTCTAAAGGCCCCTTTCCACCACTACAGGTGCTGTGACAGCACTTTGAAGTATGAAGATAGTCATGTGTGTGCTTACTCTGAGTATGTGGGGACCCCAACAGCACAGTAAGGCAGAATTAACAATCCATTCAGACAATGCTCCCCATCCCAGGAAGCAGCAAGTGAACAAAACACAAAAGGAAGAAAAAGTGGCTGGAAGGCAGAGCAGCCAGTTTGAGAAGACGCACCCTTCCACTGATGTGTGCAAATCACTTCTCACATCTCCATGCGTTCACAGGAACCATCTGTAATGGATGTAATAAAGCTTGCCAGTGATATGAGAAAGAAAATTTGGAGGAACAGGCTAAAAACTCTAGAGGTAGACACAATCCCACCATCAATCCTGATGTTTATTTATGTGGCACTTGTGATACATGTCAAAGAAACCATTGGTTAAAAGTCGTCCTAATACATAGCAGTTTTGGCATGAAAAGCAAGTCAGGAAGTTGGCATTTATTATATTGGCTATCTGTACTAGAACTAAGCAGCTTTTTCACAGGTCTAGTCTTAGAGTTAAGGCATGTTGCATGAAACTTGGGGGATTTTATTCTGTATTATTTTGTGTTATTTGTGCTATGTGGAATTTAATTTAACTAGGGGTTTCACTCTGATTTATTTCTTGTTTTAAAATCCACTCAATTGAGGAAAGAGCAAAATCTCTTTGTGTGATCTACAATGGCTAACAAGTTAATCACCAATATTCCTTTGAATGCCTACATAAATGGTGAGGGTACTGCAGACACTCCAGAATTCTCCAGAGTGTGTGGACAGGACCTATCCTGCTCAGAGTTGGACTTGTGTTGGATACTCAGTGGAGATGGTGTCACTGTGAAATCTACTGTGGCACAAGAGTGTTACAACATTCATCATGAAAAGAGTTATTTTCATTTTCTGCTAAGGTTTAATTAATTCAACTACCAATAGATGCATTACAAAAGAAAGAAGCCCTTTGGAAACTGAAAATTTTAATAAGAAATTTTATTGAAAATACTGTTTTTACTTGCAATCTTATAATAAAATTTTAAAAATTCATGTTCTCCACTTGCATTCTCATGTGTTTCCTTAATAAGTTGCAATAAAAATATGAAAAATACAAATATCCAATCACTTTTATCTTAAATTTAATTAAACTTGTTTGGCTTGCTAAATCATATAATCCCATTAATATTTATCTTGGTATGTGTTGGGTTTTTTTCCCTTAGATATTTGTTCAATTTGGTTGTTTTTACGGCATGCCTTTTTCTTAGTTGTTAGAAACTATTTAAACATATTTTTTCATTTTGGTTATATTTTAAATATCCTCAATGTAATAATATTTTAAATGTTGTTCTATGGCCAGCAAAAATTAATTGGATGATACCGTTTGAGAAGTTTTGCATAAGAAAATAAGAGAGTGTAACTTGCAGTGATAACAAAATATATAACTGTTCTATACATCTGTTTCTGATCCTGACTCATTAGTGGTGGGAGAGGAATGGAGTTGAAGAAGAGACTTTAGTTACACTTTTTGGTTGGACTTTTCCTGAGCAGTGAGCTAAAGAAAATACTGCCACCTCACGATCCAGAAAACCTACTCCTATTCACCAGCCTCATTCCACAGGCACAGAAAGCAGGGTGAGCTTTACTTTGGGTTTAATTTTGTATGTATTTTTTCTGAATAATTACTGTAATTATTCTTGGTAGTTGGAGACTTTTCATAATCTTTCTATTTGCTTTTATGGTGTGTGTGTGTGTGTGTGTGTGTGTGTGTGTGTGTGTGTGAAAAGTTTGGATTTAGGGAACTTATTTTGTATACAGATTAATAAATTGACTTTACTTTATATTCAGAACCTGTGTAAGTTGAGGTAAGTTGCTTGTCATAAATGCTGCTCTTGTTTTCTTTACCCCAAGCAATAAATTTAAAATGTTTCTAAAATATCAAGGAAACTACTGTTCCTAGTATTATAGTGGATGAGTTTACTGTGGATCCTTTTTTCTCAGTCCAGTATAGAAAAAAAGAGCTGGAAATCTCAGTTGCAAAGCTAAGAGGTTTATTACAAAGCAAAAGAAAAAGCATACTTGAGAGGAAGAGGGTGGTGTACTCAAAAGAGAGACACTGCTGCCCCCTGGATCTTCAGGGTTTATATCTAAGTCCTATTTCCTTATCTCAGGAGAAGTAACAGCTAGAACTATCCAGGCCCATCACAACGGGATATATTTTCATCAGTAACTGGGTGAAAGGATACATGGAGTTTCTCAATCTCACTTTAAGTCCCAGGGTCTGTAGCCTCTTAGGTACCAGTATCTCCATTTATCTTATCTTTGTTGCTATGCCTACAGCCTGCCTAATGGAGCAGGAGATGGCAGTACACGAATCATCTTCCCACTACAGGGTCATTCCTTCCCTTTTATTAACTTGCATACATCCATAGACAAGGAATAAGGCATTGAAATCAATCAAACTACTTCCTGCTGGATGGGGCCAAGTGGGGCCCCAGGCTTAGAGATATATGCAAGCAATATGTCACATGGAGTAATGTCCCAGGTCCACACGATAGTCCAAGAAACTCTGGTAGATGTTCATCTGTGGTTTTATCTGAAGCATCACCTGGATTTTGATGGCTTTAATCCTGTTTGAGGCAAATTTGATCTAATGATTTAGTAAACTGAACCAAATATGACATCTTTTAAATAATTAAAAAAAACAACTATTGTTATTACACATGCAATATATTTTCATAAGCTTCATCCTCCACAAACATTCTGCAGTGTACTCAAACCTTCTGTGACTTGCTTTTAACCTTCTGATTTTACCTAGCCTCCCCTTTCCCATTTGGGACAATCTTAGCATAATCTTTACTTTATCATACGAATTTTTCTTTTTCTTTTCTTTTCTTTTTTTTTTTTTTTTTTTTTTTTT
>PVLC010006977.1:0-48997 GCA_004027655.1 Graphiurus murinus | reverse complement strand
GCAGTATATGAATTCATCTGCCCATGACTGAGTAGCTACAGGGAATTTTCCCTGCTTAGATTTCAGTGAAACAGCAAATATCAGTCCATTTTGTACATTTTGTGCGTCCACATGGCCATTTTGCTCTAAGAAAAAGAAAAGTAGCTCTGAGGACTCTGTTGTAGTTAGGTATAAAATATCCCCTAAAGAGCTCATTTATTAATATTCAAAGTTAATATAGTGGACTCATGAAGTTTGTAATACCAGCTGTGGATGAATCCATTGTAACGGATTTGCCTGGGTGGTACCCAGTAGACAGGTAGGGTACAGCTGGAGGAGGTGGATCCCTGGGAGTGCTGCCGTGAAAATTATAGATAGTTCCTTCTCCTCTGCTCTTTCTCTCTCTTGTTTCCAGCCTTCATGATGTGAGAAACACAGTCCATGTACTCTCCCTCTCTCAGCCTCCTGCCACCATGTCCTGAAATCCACAATCTCCAGCCTCTCAGGGACTGAATCCCAAACCATAAGAAAATAAATCTTCTTTCCTCTAAGTTCTGTGGTCAGTCTTTTAGATTATAGCTGCAAGAATGTTGTCTGGAACAGACTCCTTGTTGGCCCCAGGAGGTTAGAAAAAGAATATTAAAATCCTTGATCTGACTCAATTCAAAATGGCTGTTCCTCAGAATACCTGCTGTCTGGTATCTCTTTAGTGGTCAGTAAATGAGGGAGCCAGGTATCCTGTTTTGGTGGACATATTATCTAATGTGCCCTTTTGTACCTAGAGGTTAGGTTCAGATGAGCTGTAGGTCCCTGACATTCGTTCTCCCAGACTGGCTTCCAAGTAGTAGGTGTGCCCTTGCAGGTGCAGGTGCCCTCCCCTGTCCCTCTCAGAACACAGTCCTTATAATCCTCTGGGGAGAGGAGCATCATTCTCTTGTGCAGCTTTCTGCTCAGCTGGAGAGCAAGTGAGTAGTGATCTAGGAAATACATTTCTGTTTTTATTCATACAACTCAATCAATCCAGCACATGTGAATATTTTTCTGTGTTCTCTTCTTCCAAACAAATGCTTTCTTTTCTTGAAGTACAGTCTCCTTTAATGCCCATCTTATCCAGTGAAGGAGATTGTCTTGTGATAATCCATATAAGCCACTAACTTCCCTTCCTAAGTTTTAGTTCAGATGACAATCCTGATAATGCTATGCACCCATTAAGAGGATATGAAAAGATTTGTTATGCAAATATTGCTGGGATTTATTTTCATTACAAAACAGGGCTGGATGACTAATGTTTGTGTGGGTGGACTTCCTGGTAGCTCCCCAGAAGGATGAGAACTGAAGAGGCACAGGCTGGTTAGGTGTGTCCAGAGACTGCTTCATCTTGCTGTGATTGATTCATTCTCTGGTCCAGGGCATGATGAGAAAAATGTTTAAAGTCCAGCTCAGTTGGGAAAAACATGCAGTGTGCCCTTCTCGCTTCTCCTGACTATCTCCTTCTACCCAGAGCCCATGGCTCGTATCTATTTGATGTCTCTTCTTCTTTACATGTTTACACATTTTTTGCTATATTTGCCTACATTTTAATTTTTATTTTTAAATACTTTTATTAGTAAGCTGTAGTTATACATCATAGTAAGGTTAAATGAGATAGAAATATATATGAACACAGTTATTTGTTTATTTCTTTTTGAATCCACTCTTTGCATCATGAAAAGTACTTGTCAGACCTATATGTGTATGCTCTTGCAGGCTGGGTTACTTATACATACATACATACATACACACACACACACACACACACACACACATATGTAAATGTGTATCTCTTCTTTTCCTCTTACATATTATCCTAGCTTTAATCTTCCAAATACACGGGCATCATAATTTTGTGTGTAATAATCTTTAATAATGTCATTATTGTTGCTATATACCTGCTGCCCTTATGGGTTTGGATGGAATGCTAGAATTCATTTTTCTCCCTTGCCTGGGTTTTTTTTCCCTTTGTCACAATTCCCTCCCCAGATTCTCCCCTCTCATGCATCCTGTCTCTGTAAGTTCTACCATACCCTCTATTTCATCTCCCTATTAAATTCTTCCCAGCCTCTCTGACCAGCTTTCATCCATCTGGGCTGCTTTCTGTACACTGACTGCCCAGGTACCCATCTCATGACCCTGCTAGCACTGTCTGCTGGAGAAGCCTTTCACCACTCTTTAAGGGCAGATGCCCAATTTTCTGAATCTCCTTGTCTTTAATCTCCTTTGTCTTGGAAGACTCTCTGGATTTTTGTTTGAGCATGTTTCTAGTGTCTTCCTAGGACTAGATACAAATGATGTAAACATTTTGAGAACTTGCCTGTCTGAAAGTCTTTTTTCTACACTTGAATTTGACTTATACTTTTTAAATTTTGGTACTAGGCTTGAACCCAGAGGCATTCTATCTCCAAGTTATACCTTCAGCCTTTTTATAAATTTTTTTGATAGAGGTCTTGCTAAATTGCTGAGACTGGCCTTGGCCTTATGATTCTGCTGTCTCAGCCTTCCAAGTACTGGGATTACAGGCATTCTCCACTGGAATTTGACTTATTTCTTCCTTCTTTCCTCCCTCCCTCCCTCCCTCCCTTTCTTCTTTCTTCCTTCCTTTTTTTTCTTTTGTGCACGTGTGTGTGTGTATGTGTGTGTGTGTGTGTGTGTGTGTGTATGTGTGTGTGTGTGTTTCTGGAGATTGAATCCAGAGGCATTCTACCATCAACTCTTGCCCCCAGTCCTATTTTGATTTTTTATTTGGAAACACAGTCTCACTAAGTTGCTGCGGCTGGTATCCACCTGAAACCATACTGTCCCAGCTCTTGTGCTAGACAGTTGGTGGTGCTTTTAAATCTGAAAACTCATGAGCTTCAGGTCCACCCAATTTTTAAAAACTGTTCTACTGACAAATTTCCCTTCTCTGTTTTCTCAGCCATCTTTAGTGGAAAATCTGTAATCTGTTTCATTCTAATAGTGTGTGTGTGTGTGTGTGTGTGTGTGTGTGTGTGTGTGTGTGTGTTGCTGGGGATTAAACTCAGGGGAATTCAACTCCAAGATACACCCCATCACTTTTTTAATTATCTTGTTTTTAAACGGTCTTGCTAGGTTACTGGGAGTCTTGCTAGGTTGCTAAGGCTTTCCTCAAATCTGTGATCCTCCTGTCTCAGCCTCTCAAGTACTAGAATTACAGAGGTGTACCATCAGTCCCAGTCTGATAATATTTTTGAGATCTGTTTTTGTTGATATCTTGAGATCTCAATTTATTTTAACTATATATGACATCACAGTGCATAAATATTTCTTAATTTAACAATGCATCAATAGGCATTAAAATACTTTCTCTTTTCAGTTTTTGCAAAAGATTTTTCAACAAATGTCTCTGTGCATATGTTTTGTACAAATGTGCAGAATATGTTGTGCAAAGAATGGCTAGGACAGAGGAAATGTGCATTTAAATTTTAGCAGACATTGTTACTTGTATAACTCAGTGGCGGTACCAATTTATACTCCTGCATGTGTTTCTCTACCTCTTCATCAATGATTGATATCATCAGATCCTCAAAATTTTGCCAAAGCTGTAGGTGAGAAATTGTTTCTCCATTGCACTTGCAAATAAGTGTTGAATAGCTTTCCATATATGAATTATACATGAAAGTTTCCCCTTATATGAAGTGCCTATTTGTACGATTTATCCATTTATTCTAAACTAAATTAAATTTTAAAATATTATAAAATGCATAGCTCAAAATATAGAAAACATAACAAAATCCAAACTGCAGAGCAAATGCAACCTTTGCATAATAGGATTCCACAATTTAAAATGAGATATTTAGATCAGAGGGATACATTTAAATAAAATTTATTTATAATTTCTACCTCACTCCATTATTTCAAATAAGGAGTATTTTTCTTTTTAAAATTAAAATGGCAAATGAGCCATAAACACAGATTTACATTTGCATATTAATCTCATTGGCTATGTCTTCATCATTTATGAAACATTGCTAATGTGTCTCATTAGTAAGCTGATTCACTTTCAAAAGTTATAAACAAAAATGCATATTAAACATATCTCTATATTCAAAATAAATAGAAGAAAAATGAGGCAGAATCCTCAAAGTGGAAATTAATATTTTAGAGACAATTTCGTCCCTATGGACACATTTTATATTTTAAATGTGAATATTATATACAATTTTGCTTTATTTTTACACTCAGTGTCGCATAATGAATAACTCTTTCTACATTAAAAACAATTTTACAGCCGTGCTTTAAATGGCTGCACAGCCTTCTGTTATACAGATGTAGACAAATGGTTGAAACAGCCTCTTACCTTTCCAGAAATGCATCTCACAGTTGAATGACCACTTTTACAAGTGCAAAATAAAGACAAAAATTATATCCTCTCACTCCTTTTTGAAAAAATTAATATGTTAATATTAAAGTCCCTGTGAATGCCTGGCATAGAATAGATCTTCACTCCTACTCTTACTTTCTCCTATGTTATCTAAATATAATTTTTATTCCCCTTCTCAAATTGCTTTAATAATGTTATGCTTCATTTGCAGAAGTTGACATGTTCATGGTCACATATATGCATAGATCATGTAACATGTCCATGTCCTTTCGCAGAGTGTTAATGTTCCAATAGAGGAGGTCAGGTTTGCAGTCAAATGAATTCAGAGACATTCAGATGCTTTGTTTGACTAATTATGTGATCAATCAGGAAAGGGTTAACCCAGCTTAGTTTCCTCACATAGCCATTTTTTACACATTAATATTGATATCGACATCTAGTTGCATGAGGTGATGTATTAATAAGTAATTATTTGAACCCATCATCACACCATTGGAAGCCCAGATTAATACCCCTGACTTACATGATTTAACATGCCATTGCTAACAAGTAAGGAAATTAAACATTTTCCTCCCTGAGGGTCTGCCAGAATGATTAGTGGAAAACCTGAGCACTATATTTTACTGAATCTAAAATATATATTTTCTCTACACTTTAACATTTCAAGTGCAGGCAGTCTTGTGGTCAATTGTGTCCTAATATATAGCTGGTAGTTTTTCTTTTCTAATGGTATGTACGAAAACTGCACAGATGATCCGTAATGACTTCTTACATTCTTGGAAATATGACGTATAGATAACATGGTGGGTGCATTGGGCCAGCCCCCTATACTCCTTCTCTCCTCCTCTCACACACTATCCAACCCTCTCCCCTTCAGTGTGGGCAGGACCTAGTCCATAGACCACTGCAAAAGTGGTGGGATGTCAGTCCTAAGATTGGCTGTACAAGGCAGGACTTGTGCCTTGCTGCTAACTGCTCTCTGGTTCTTCCTGCCTTTCCTGATGAATACACCACCTGTCATGCAACTGAGGGTGGCCTATGCCCAAAGGTATCAAGAACATGATGTTTCAAACTAGAAATGTTTCTCCCAAGTTAGAAATGTCTAAAATGCCCACCAACTCTTGGATGGATATGTACATTTTGATATTTTATACAATCACATACATTAGTGCAAATGAGCAAATCACTGCTGCATACAACACTACAGGTGAATCTGGGGTCCCTACCGATGTGAGTCTCCCCTGGATTTCCTTCCTCCTTCCCTTAATGTTCTTCCTTTTTGTTGTGCTAGTTTCATTCCCAGGAATGAAGAGGTCTTTGTGCTCTTACACATGGAGATCAGTCTCCCCCTGGACTTCCCTCCCTCTCCCATAAACTTCTCTTTTGTTCTTCTTAGATGGTTTCTCAGGGGAGATGGCTATGCTCTTTAATGTAGTACTTTGCTTACCAGACCTTTAGAAGCCAAGATGCCAGGAAAAATTGACTTAACTGAGCATTTATTCCCTGACTCAACTGCTCCAAGACTGACCCTAGAGAGTTCTACAAAGTTCAGGCATCCCTCCACACAAAAAGGGGGAAGAACTGTGACATCTTCCTGAGTTCTCACCAGTTGAGTGAACTCACTGTCTGTAACTCATATCTCTGATCAGGACTGCAGAGAAACTGCAGACAGGACCTCCTATCTCCACTCTGGAGGTTGCAGGTCCCCCTGATCTGGTGCTGCAGATCGTTTTCTTTCTTGATATTGCACTATTCTGTGCTTTTAATTGATATTTCTAACTCCATCCCAAGTGCAGAATCCCTGGGGTGTGTTGCTTTAACATTACTGATTTGCATTATTGCTGATTGATATTACTGATGCATTGAAGTGGGATTTCCTCGTATTTTGATTATTTTCTTTTTTTGCGGTACTTTTTTTGTTTTGCGATACTGGGGATTGAACTCAGGGGCATTCTACCTCCGAGCTAAACCCCCAGCCCTATTTTTTATTCTTTATTTTGAAACCAAGTCTCACTAAGTTGCGGAGGGCCTCACTAGGTAGCTGAGGCTGGCCGCGAACCCAGATCCTCCGGTCTCAGCCTCCCGAATGCTGGGATTACAAGCGTGCGCCACCACGCCCGGCTTGATTATTTTCTTATACTAAATTATTTTGTCCTTTTGATTATGTGTGAGTGGCTTAACCCATTCAAAACATCTTACAAGTGTAATGTTGAGTGAAAGGAGGTATGTACAGAAGTTCACACATTGACTGTTAAGGCAAGTACGCAGAAAGGACCCATGGTGTTAGAAACTGAAGCAAGAGTTAATGCCAGAATGAGAAAAGGGGCAAGAATTAGGAGTTGACATGAGAACATTTTTTTTAATAATTCCTTGTATTTTTTTAAAATATTGTATGAGGCAAAAAATTCTATTTTGTGATAATTCAGAAACCTGCACATTTGCTATTTGTGTAAATTTTTTCTATATTTTTCTTGATGTCTTTCTTGTCACTGTGGCAGAGGAAAAGGTGGAATGTTTTTAAATGGTTTGAACCAAGAGACATTAACTGCTATGTGCATTCCATTGGTTAGAACTAGTCTTAGGTCCCTGTCTAACTTCAGAGGGTTAAAGATTGCGGTCTTGGTTATGACCTCTACAGAATACTAGAATTCAGCAGTGTGGCAGTGTTTATTATAAAAAGCTACTTTCAGAGTTAGGAGGAAGAGCCAGGATTTTAACCCAGGTAGTTAGATTAAAAAATCTGTATATGCCCCATGCAATAGACTGCCTAAAAGAACAGTAACTTATAAAAAACTCACAGTCACAGAGATAGTACTCAATTCCAGTGTTCTCTGCTAATTTAGTGTTCCTTCAACTGTGTTAGACACTTGGATGATCTTTAAACATAGACATATTTTTGAGAAACCAGTGCATATCAACTCTAGTAAACTCAAATTGTCTAGTAAAAATAACTCCCTCACAAATTGCAGGACATATGGATATAGAAATATATCAAAACAAATTTAACACATTTATATTTACTAGGTCCCAGAACAATCAGGTTCAGAGATAGACAATACATGAAGAATGCCTTTCAATAACTTTCACCATTTAGTGGAAGAAATGGAGAGAATTTTTTTTTAAAAGCCAAGGTCCTTGTCATATAATATTAACCATGTACAAGGAACAGAGCTGGGTGAACCCAGCCAGGTAAATACAGTTTTGATAAGAAGATAAGAATCTATATAGGCTCATGAGTATGAAAAAAAAACAACTATCAGGAAGACAGGAAAAGATTCAAAGAAGAAAATGCTGTTTGTGGAAGATGAATGGTGTGGACAAGGAACTGCCTGATACCTTGAAAGTGTGAGAGTGTCAGTGAGAGGATCTCAGTGTCCAAGAGATAAGGTTCTACAAACAGTCCTGTGCACCAACCAGAAAGCAGGAGTCAGGAGATCAATGAAGTAATCATGAACTTGGGCCATACCAGGGAAGGAAATGCTCTGAGAGACAATTCAAAACACACTCCCATGTTGGGGTGGGAGAGAGAACTCAGAGATCCTGATAGACTCTGGCTTAAACAATGCACATGTGGGTGCTACCAACAGGGAGAGCTACAGGTCCCTATTGCTGAAGGATATACTCAGTCTAAGGTTCAGGTGAAACATCTTAGAAGGATAGTCCAAAGCTTTTCAGCTAGGTAACAGTTTGAACATTGCTGACACTTTTATTTCTTTATATTGTCAACAGTTCTTTGATTATTTTCACTTTTATTTCTACAGAGGAAGAATTCAAGTGGGAATGCAATTAAAATATTCAGAAACTACAGACTTACCACTATGACATTATTGAGACAGAATGTTTCCTGGAGCTATCACTAAGGAATTATTTTGTAAAAGTTTTAAGTGAAACTGTCATTTTATTTAAGTTCTAATCTTATTTGTTTTCACATTCAGGTTTTGTTTTGTTTGTTTGTTTTGCTTGCTTAAATTTTCAATAATAAAACTAGTGAAAAATGACAACAAATTTGTCTTATAAGGTTTTTATTTGTTCTTATCTTTGAATTCTTGAAGCATTAAGATATTAGTCATATATCATAGAATTCACTCACATAAAATGCACAATTTATTGGCTTTTAATACACTCACAGAATTGTGTGTCACAATAATCTAATTTCAGAGTATTTTTATCACTCTCAAAGAAACCCCAAACTCATTAGCACCCTGCCATTTCAATACTCTTCAAAAACTATATTCATTACATAAACATTTCCAAAATATGTATTTTAAGATGTATAAATGAATATCATCCCCCATTACTTTCAAATACTTTAATTCTATTATTACAGCTTTTAGATATAGCAACAAAATGAAATTAAAAGTCAGTGACTCAACAAATAATAAAATAGCAGATCTAAAGGCTAGCATAACACTTATTTCTACAGGTAGATGGTATAAACAGAGAAATTGTCAGAATGAGTGAAACAGATCAATAAACCATGATACTGACAAGAAACTCCCCTTTTCTCAAGGTGCTATGAGTGGAACCTATGGTATTGCACATACGAGACAAGCATCCCACCAGTAAGCTAACCTGCAGCCCCCAAACTCACTTTCAGTATAAAGATGAAGGTAAGCAAAAGAGAAAAGGATGTGGGAAGATATGCCACGCAAACATTAATTAAACAAAAGTTTGCATGGCTATATTAGTACGAGACCAACTATACTTCAAAACAAAATATTCCAAGGACATTAAATAATAAAAAATGCTGTTCACCAAGAAAATATAACAAGGCTACATGCATATGCACCAAACAACAGAGACTCAAAATATGTGAACAAAAAGTTCTCTACTTCTGTGAGTCCAGTTGTTCAAAGTCTTAGAAGGCGAGAGTAGAATGGTGGATACCAGGGGTTGGGTTGTGGGGATGGTCAAAGGGCACAAAGTTTCAGTTAGGCATGAGGAATAAATGTTAAGGATTGAAGGTGATGAATATATTTATTATCTTAATTTAATCATTCCAAATAATACACCTACATCACAACATCGAGTATCTTGCGTAAAATTACAACTTGTGAAAAATAAATAAATTTAAGAATAAAACAACAGAACGTAAACAAGAAATAGGTATATTCATAATTAAAAGTGGTTATGTCAATAGCCACCCTCTGTAATTGATATAACCACTAGACATAAAATCGGAAAGTATATGCAAGCCGGGCGTGGTGGCACACACTTGTAATCCCAGCATTCGCGAGGCTGAGACCAGAGGATCCGAGTTCGCAGCCAGCCTCAGCTACCTAGTGAGGCACTCTGCAACTTAGTGAGACTTGCCCTGAGTTCAATCTCCAGTACCACAAAAGAAAAAAAAAAAGTATATGCGGAACTGAACAGCATCACCAACAAATGCATCTACCTGATATTTATATGACCCTCCAGACATCAAGATCAGAATACTCATTCTTTCCAAATGTGCAAGGGGCATTCACCAAGAGAGACTATTGCACCATAAATCAAACTTAAATTGTTTAACATATTGGAAGTCATATAAGTGTGCTCTTTAACTATAATTGTAATTTAATTAGACATCAATAACAAAGATGAGAAAAATATCAAATGCTTGTAAATAAAATAACGTATATCTAGTAACTCAGGAACCAAAAAAAGAAATCTCAAAGGAATTATTAAAACTGTTAAACTGAACAAAAATGTTTCTACAGCATATCAGAACATGTGAAATGTAAACAAGTTGTGTTGAAAAGGAAAAACATACTATTTTGAAATAACCGAAGGTATTAAATTAATAATCTAATTCACTGGAAAAGAGATGTGAAATTGAAACAAATCAAAATCAAGAAGGAAACAAATGAAAACCTAATAGCAGAAATCAATGTAAATGAAAACATAACAACAGAAAAAAAAAACTAAAATTATTTTCTTGAAAAGATCAATAAGATTGATAAACCTCTTGCAATGCTGGTAAAAAAAAAAAAAAAAAAAAAAAGGAGAACACAAGTTCCAAAAATTTGAAAGAAGGAGGTTAACACTAATGATAACAAGCGTTCACTAGTGATAATATTAAACAGGTTGTGTGGTGGCGCACGCTTATAATCCAGTACTTGGGAGGCTGAGACAGGAGGATCTGGGTTCGCTGCCAGCCTCAGGTACCTAGTGAGGCCCTTTGAAACTTAGTGGGACCCTGTTTCAAAATAAAATAGGAGTGAGGGTATAGCTCAGAGGTAGAATGCCCTTGAGTTAAATCCCCAGTACCAAAAAAAAAGAAGAAAAAAAAAACTTTTCAAAAATTACACTCCAGACTTACATGCTTTCATTGGTGAAGTCCACCAAACTTTAGAAAAAATATATCAACTCCACATAATTGCCATCTGAAAATACAAGAAACACTGCCAAAATTGATTTTTAATGAAGTATTCTCCTAACACCAAACCAAAGAAATTACTCAAAAAAGAGAGAGAATATTTTATACCATTATTCCTTAAGAACATAAACACAAAAGTTCTAAATATAATATTAGCAGACTAAATATTAGCCAACTAATCAGCAAACTACTACCTAACACACAAGCACCAACTGGAGGGTTATTTCAGGACAAGAAACTAATCCATAATTTATAAAAAGGAATAAATATGATTTTCCACATTAATAGTCTAAAAAAGATATGTCACCCAATCATTTTAATTAATGGAAAACAACCTACAAATAGAAGAGAACTTCACTTTGATAAAGACCATCAACAAACACATCACATGTGAAGGGTAGAGTTACCAAGTTATAGAGCTCCCAATAGCCAAAACTTGAACAATTTGAACTACAGCATCCATCCATCCAAAGTAACATATAGTAGCTTCTTATGAAGCTAAGTATCCAACTTCCCTATGATTAATCAATACTTCTAATTATTTACTCAAGAAAAGTTAAAACAGGATGTGAGGGCGATCTGGCTGCGACATCTGTCACCCCATTGATCGCCAGGGTTGATTTGGCTGATCTGGCTGGCTAGGCGGGTGTCCCCTTCCTCCCCCACTGCTCCATGTGCGTCCCTCCCGAAGCTGCGCGCTGGGTCGAAGAGGACGACCTTCCCAGAATACAGGAGGACTGGTCTTCGGTCAAGGGTATATGAGTAGCTGCGCTCCCCTGCTAGAACCTCCAAACAAGCTCTCAAGAAAAGTTAAAACATACAAACAGATTTTTTCAAAAATGGTAATTGTAGCTTTACTTATAATAGTTAAAAACTGAACAATATCTCAGGTATCCATCAATAGTAAATTGATAAAAAAGATTCCCATAATGAAATATTACTCTACAACAAAAAGTGAATGAATTTTGATGCATTTAAGAATATAAATATATCATAGAAGACTACTAAGCAAAAAAAAAAATCTCTGCACATATGAGGACATATGGTCTCATTTCATTTACAGAGATATCTACAACAAGGCAAAACTAATTTTGGGGGGGGGAAATAAATCTGAATAATGATTGGCAATTTGGAGGAAGTGGGGGTGAGAGTTTTTTTGAAGAGGCATAAAGAAACTTTCTGTGCTGAGGGTAATATTCTATATTTAAAAGAAGATTGAGTTACAGTATAAGTGTTGGTTAAAACTCATCAAATATATACTCTTGAAACATTTCACTGTGTATAAATTTTATACAAAATCTATAAACAAATGTGACATATAATTAATGATACCTATGTTTAAGTATTTAAAGGTGTGTGCTTACATTGCAATTTCCTTTGAAGTGCTTCCAAAAATGGATTAAATGATGAATAGATGTATAGGCGTGTGACAAGGCAAGCATGATAAAATCGAGATGCTAGATATTTTGGAGTTCATTATAAATTACTTTAAATTTTCTACTGTCTTGGAAAATTATTATTAGAAAATCTTCAAAAATGCAGTGTTACCCATTTTTTTTATATAGATTTAATTCTCCCACCTAAACAGACCCACTCCAGGAAGTACATTGAGATGACTACAGGAAGGGAGCAGAGATTCACCGGGTTGCTTCCATAGCGTATATTTTATTCATTCTAGGGTCTTTCCTAAGATTCATGAGCCTGGAAGATGGCAAAGGATACTTCTTCACGGGAGCAGTGTACATTACTCATGCAGTGAAGTTATGCCATCTTTTATCCATCGTTACTCAGCTCTTATCTTCCAGCCAGACCATAATATCCATGCCTTTGGAGTCAAATTTAAAATGTCTTTATAAAACTGGAGAGAAAGGCAGAGGTTTGTGGAATGGAATACCGTTCTTTGGAAGTTGAGCTGGGGAAATTGTAGAAAGAGTGGCCCAAGAGGACGTATGGCACCTGGAGAAAGAGGATCAGGGTAAACTAACAAATGTAGAATTCAACCTAGAATTTGCTGTCTCTCCAGTTTCTCCAGTAAGGAATCTGCAAATTCAGTTACTTGCTTCTATGTCTGGGATCATCTTTCCTATGATCCAACACAGCCACACTAGCACAGTGGGATGAGCAGGTTTCCTGTGAGTTCAGATATTCTATGTAGGTCTTCAGCAATGACTGTGTGGGGGCATTGAGAAGCAAAGCTTTGATTATCTCAAGGAAAGGAATTCTCTGCACACTGTGACATTCACTACTCAGGTGTATCTCTGAATGCAGCAATGGCTAGTCTCGCAGGAAGTCTTGTGGGCTGTATTGAAATTCAGGCCGACTTAAAAATAAGAGTGTCTGTTTTGATCGGCTCGGGCTGTCAAAACAAAGACTATGGACTGCAGAGTTTAGACAACAGAAATTTATTTCTGCTCAGTGCCGGAAGTAGAATTCCAAAAATGAAGTTCTCAGCAGACTGATTTCTTCTAAGGCCTCATCTGGCCTTGTGGATGTCCATCTCCCTGGGTCAACACATGGCCTTCCTTGTGCACATTCTACCTCCAAGTTTCTTTTTCCTATCTATCCAACCAAGACCAATCTTGATGACATTAATCCAACCTAATTGCTCTCTGAAGAGCCTATCTAGATAGTCACATTCTGAGGTATCAGGAGTTTGGATTTCAATTTATAAATTTTGAGAAGACACTTTTCAGCCCACAACAGTGTCATCTTCTGCAAGATATTGCAAAACTATTGGAACGAAAACATATCAATGTGTCACTTTAATGAACTATAATATGCAGGGGATGGAGAGGTACTTTTGCACTTTGCAACAGACCTCTCTTCATTTTTTTTCTTTTGCTTAGGGGAATCAGCCTTGCTTCTTCTGAGCATGCCACATGTCACTTTGCTAGGTACACATGTGCAGGTTGGAGGAGCCATGCTGGATAGATGCCTGGCTCTTTGCTTTGGAGATCTCTTCCTCCTTCTTTTACACTACTTTGTATTGCAGCCAGGAAATGCAGACTCCAGAAGGCAGTTTGAAGGTTCCCTCATTATCTGGCTTCCCTTGAAGTGTGACCAATGACAGTCACTATCAGGAGACTGAGGACAGAATAGGAGACCTCTCTCTCTCTCTCTCTCTCTCTCTCTCTCTCTCTCTCTCTCTCTCTCTCTCTCTCTCTCTCTGTCTCTCTCTGTCTCTCTCTCTCTCTCTGCCTTGGGAGTGTTTCCAGCACTAGTGATGTCCTTTGCTGCTTTGGCTCTTTCCAGGAAGCCCTCAGCTCCACAGTTCCAATGTTAGCTATGCAACCCCCAGAAATATTCCATAGCCTGTCAACACACCTGATGCTTTGGGCCAGTCGAAACACTTCCTCTTTTCATTGTGGGATAGTGGCCCCTTTATGCACTTAAAATTAACCTATTTGAGCTGAGGGGGTGGTGGTCCATGCCTGTAATTCCAGTACTTGGGAGGCTGAGACTGGGGGGTTGCAGTTTCAAGGACAGCCTCAGTAATTTAGTGGGGCTCTCAGAAACTTAGCAAGATCCTGTTTCCAAATTAAAAATAAAATAGGGCTGAGTTGTAGCTCAGAGGTAGAATGCTCTGGGTTCAACCTCTAGCACCACAAGAAATAACCTATTTGTTTCTTACCCTTCCATCGCATATGCAGAAAATTCCTATGCTAAACTCCTTATATTTGGAATAACTGAATTGGTCTTTCTTTGACTGCCTGGATTCTGGCTGATATAGGGTTTGTCTATAGAGACCTCACTTACTATATTATTCTCGGTTCTCTAGAGGAACAGAACCAACCGGATATGCATATTATAAAAGGAGATTCACCAAATTGGCTTACATGCTCAGAAGCTGTATGGTTCCCAAAGTTCAGAAGCTGTATGGTCCCCAAATCATTGTCAACAAACCAGAGAACTGCCTACATGCCAGTAGCTAGAGCCTCAGGTCACAGGGGCCAAGGATGCAGTCCCAGTTCAAGATGAACAGACCTGGAAACTCTCTGGAGAATCACTGACCAGAGTCCATGTTGAGAGAGTAAAGAATTGGAGCCCATAGGCTCAGGCAAGAGCAATAGAAGCAGGTGCACCACTCAGGAAGAGTCAATCTTGCTTTCACACTGCTGCCTCCTTCTTCTGCCCTTTGTTCCGTCCAAGGACCCACCCTATTGGACAAGCCATCATATTCAGGTCCCTCTCAATCTGCTGTTCTGCCTGCCAAGCTCTCATCAACACACTCGAAGTCTTTTAACCCCAGTTGTCTCTCCATCTGATAGCGTTGACCAATCCAGACTAACCATCACACTTACTTATCCAGTAGAGTCAGGAAACAATGGAATTTGTTATACCCTCTTCTTCCTGAGTTTTCTGACTCCTGGGAGATGAAATTTCAGAAAAGACAGTTGAACCTTGATACAGAAGCTTCTCCTCCCACTCTACTTCTGATGGATGGAAGCATTCTTTCCAACCCAACTCCCAACTTTCTGCTCCTTAAATACACCTCTTGCTTTATTGAACTATATTTTGTCTCAATTTTTAAAAGATAGACATTGAAAAGACTTAGTTTGCTTTTAATGTTACCCATAGTAGTAATTGTTGTTGCTCTGTTGTAGGATTGCTTCCTTTGTTTCTTCATGTCACTTAACATTTTGCTAGCCTTTGCCTACGGCCAGTAACATTACCACTTTCTTGAGTCATATTTCAGCTATTTTTTTCCTAATCAGGAATTATATCTTTATACTATGTAACTGCTTATTGAATTCTAATTCCAAAAGTAGGAGGTCAAGACAAAGGAAGTATCGGACTTCTTGAAAGGCCAAGAATTACAAAGACGTGTGTACTAATGTGAGGTTAAGAGATACTATCAGTTAAAATGACTCTGTATGAGACCCCAAATTTCCCCACGGTTTTAAACTTCCAATAAGTTCAATCATACTTCTGAGATAATTCTCAACATAATAATTTCCTCATTTTACTTGCTAACCATAATTACCTGTTTGTAGCCAAACTCCCACAAATATTCTCCATAGCTTATTTTTGTGCACATGTGATCCTGTTAAAATGAAATGACCCAAGGAGTTTTCTTGCTTATCTAAGGAACTACCACTTTTAGTGGGTTGAAGGATTGGAAATATTTCACACATAATATATGGAACAGATTTCTTTTTCTTATTTTCTGTTCTTACCTTCTCTATTTTTTGCGGGGGTGGGGACAGTAGGGGTTGAACCCAGAGGCTTTCTATCCTTCAGCTATATCATCAGCCAGATTTTATTTCTAATTTGGAAATCGAGTCTCACTAGGTCTCACTGTTTGCTGAGGCTGTCCTCGAACCTGTGATCCTCCTGTCTCAGCTTTGCAAATAGTGGGATTACAGGCGTGTGCCACCATGCCCAGCTCCTGTTTTTCCCTTCTTCTACGTAACAAGTCCTTGCTGTGTCTGAAAAACAGATGCCCCAATGCTTTCCTTTGTTAAATGAAGTGGGAAGAAGGACAAGCACATAGAAAACCATTTCAAAACTATCACGGGACATTGGGTAGCCTTTTTTGTCTCTCCTGGCTTCTGTTTTACCAAAATTACTCTAGTCAAATAATCTGGTTGATGTATACATACACACACACACACACACACACACACACACACAGAAGCAAGCACACACACACATACATAAAGATACATCTCTCTTTTACTTTGCTCTGTACTTTCAAAGCTTAACCATTGTTTAAATATTTTTAAAATATTTTATTTTTAAATAATATTTCAAAGCCCAGACCAACAGTCCAGCAGCTGTCCTGTCTTTATGCTCAGAGTCCCCACAGCAGTGAGTATGGTGGTAGCATCTGCCAGACCAGAGGACCAGACCATCCCCTGATGGTATGTTCCTGCCATTCCTGCCCTTAGCCAGACCAATGGCTGCTCTCCTGAAGCCTTGCCAACTGGACGTTGTGGTCCCCTCTGTTTTGTGGTCCTAGTGAGCAATGTTTTCTCCCTTTAATCCCTAATTTCCTTTCTTAACTGATACTTAAAATCATGCATATTTATGGGCTAATGTGATGTTTCAGTACACGTATACATTGGAGTTGCTGGATCACATGACAAGTCTTCTTTTAAATTTTCAAGGAACTTCTGTATTGTTAAACATCTTTTTTTTTTTTTTCATTCGAGCCTCAGTTTTGGATTGTGATTTTTCCATTTTATTCCAAAAAAATCTATGAAGACAATAAAATTGAAATTTTGATGAAAATCTAAAGATGTTAACCTAATTCATCATGTTGAGAAGGCTGGAGGATAAAATATTTGGTACCAAATTATGGGAGCAAAATAATTTCAGATCAGGGTATTGTATTATAGAGAGATGGGTAGAAGAGAAAGCATAATCTATACTAAGACTAGTCTGAGGCAAAACAAGTTTTGGTTATATTTCCTGCCAACATTGTTATAGAGTTCATAGGTGGTTCGAAATTGGGAAATGTGTGAGCAACTAAACTCTGCAAGTGTAGCTCCTGTCCTATCTCTGAGAACCTTGAAAATGCTGTGTAAGACAGAAGATGACAAGACCAGCGGCGTAGGAGAGACGGCCCATCTGACCTGTGCTGTGGGGTTCATCCCCACCCCCACCTGGCTACCCTCAGCTCTCCTTGCTATCACCAATGCTACTGCTTCTGCTGCCACCTTAGAAGGACTCACACACCCTTTTGCTTTTGTCTCTTTATTGGGTAATTGTCAAGATCTCCTTTCTTTTATTGTTGCAGGCAGTCTGGGCTGGGGGAGCTGTCCCTGTATTCCTTCTGTGCAAGTCCCCCTAAGGTGACTATTAGCTTCTCAGTTCCTCAGAGGAGGAGTCAGGACTCTCAAGACTCTGGGAAAGTCATCTCAGCTGTTACCATTGTCTGTAAAAGAAAGAAACCCAGCTCATTATCTCATTTCCCTCCATTCCCCGACTGAACTCAGTCTGTAGTAAGTCCCAGTACTACCATTTGAAGCTTATTTAGTTTTTCTTCCCCAGGGTGGTCCAGGGTCCAGCCTATTCAAGTTTGACAGATGTGTGAGACTTAGTCTCATTCCCATCTCTCTAGTCTGCACATCCAGTACTCCAGACAGACATGATTTCCACCACTACTAAACCAAGTGATGCTCTTGGCTCTTCTGTGCATTGTACATGCTGGTCCACTGTCCAGGGCCCCAGTCCACCTCTCCCCAATGCCCAAACAACTCCAAAGACCCAAACTGAACACCACCTACCCTATGGAATTCCTTCTCAGCCACATCTGCACAGAGTTTCCTCTTTCACCTGAGTTTGGGGATGGAAACTTCTGCATCTCTGGATAGAAAATTTTAAACTATTATAAATTACTTAGTAGAAATAAATAATTTCATTCAGTAAATAATTACAACATAAAAGCATAGACAGAGACACAGTGATAAAGTATATCATAGGTTATTAGAAGCCTTCAAAGAATTATAATCTGTTTGAAAACTGCTGAAAAACTGCAAAGTAAATACTCACAGACTAAGAAACAGAAATTAAATTAGAAGATGATTGCACTTGATGGTAAATAACATCATATTTATATGAAACTTCAACGAACCAGTTATTAATGAGGAAGATAATTTTAAAATCAATTACCTTGTTTTCAGGGACATAGTGATTAGATACATAAAAAAGGCCCTTTGGAATGTGTGCAAATCATGAGTTTGCTTTTGTTTCTTGTGTAAGTTGTAGGAAATTCCAGAAGAATCATTAAAATATGAATTTTAAAATGCAAATTTATATTTAAAGTTAAATTCAGACTCAAACTTGATGTACTTAAGGAATTAAATATTTTCCAAAAACAATTTCATAAGAGTCAGAAACTTTAGAGGCAACAAAATTTGTATTTAAAAATAATTTATCAGATATTTACCTAATGTTGTCATAGCCTCATTCATACTCTTCAGTAACATTTGCATCAGCAAAAAGACCCTATTCCAAATTAAAACATCAAAATTATTGTGATCTTATATTTACCAAGAAAAAAAAGATATTACATTCAATTACATTAAGGAATATAAAATTGCTAAAAGCATACATTTTGATGGCATAGGGTAAGAATTTTCAGGAAAATGAGCTATAGAAGTCTTATGCTCAATAAAAGTATCACATTAATGAATGTTATTATTAATTTATTGTCTAAATAATTACTCCAAAATATTATTTTTTGCAATTTATATTCACATTACTCATGTATAAAAGTGATTTATAATAAATTTATTATTAATAAAATGGATTGAAACAAAATGCCTACATTTTAGTAACAACATTTTTCCTGCTTTTCGTAGAAGGGGCTCCTTATATTCATTTTAAAATGTTAATGTTTTCCAAATGTAAGATGTATATCATAATGTTTTAATGTACATATATGTAGTGAACTGATGGCTACAGTCAAAAGAGTTCATTTCTGTATGATAACACTTCAGATCTCCTTTGGCAAATTTCAAGAATGCAATAGAGTATCATTAACTAGAATCTCTGTGTTTTACTCACCCCCATCCCTGGAGAGCAAAATAAATCTACCATATGAGACAAATGTAAAAGCAAATTCCTTCTCAGATCAGCACTCCTGGCCCCTCCTGTACAGACTACTGCCCTAAACACATCCTATGTGGAAATTCTAAAAGTGCCCTGGAAAACAGGTCTATGGAAGGGATGAGGGCAGATGGTGCTATTCCTGAGAGAACTGCAAGTCTCTGATCTTGTGTGATATGGAAGTTTCTGGGCCAGCTACCATGAGGGAAATTGGCTCACAGTATTACCAGGAAGTAATCTTTCCTAGAAATAGATATTTTTAGGACAATGATCTCTCTTCCTCAGTCCTTGCTTCCCAAGAGAAAGATGTCAGATGGAAAGCACAAATAGAGAGCATAAGAGGTTTATTTAGAAAAATGAGAGCATAGTTTAAGTAATGAAGAGGTTATATTACAGAAAATGAGTTCAGTTATTTCCCAGAAAAAAAGTCAGTTATGCTCAGGAAAGAGGATACAGAAAGGATTACTTCCCTAGGGTGGAAAATTGCCTGGGAATGAAGAGGTGACTCTCCTGAGAGAGAGAGTCTGCAGTGGTCCATCTCTGGAAGTGGAAAATGGTGTGGAATCTTCCATGTGGAGACCTTTATTCAGTCTGGAAACGTTTTCTCCTCATGACTATGCCTCTGGGAAGTCACCCTCTCTTTGTGCCACATCACAATGCTGTTGTGCCTTGTTGGAAACTTTTCCATGGAGGTCTAAGTGAAAGTCTGCAGGTGTCATCCATGTAGTTAAGTTCAGCCTTTTGACATCTAGGTAGTTTTCTAACTACAGCTGGGCAGGGAGTCTGGTATTTCCATTTAGACAGCCTGCCAAAATTTCCCGAGGTCCCTCAGGTTCCCAAGTCTGCCCACCTCATCTCTATCTAGCTACCTAACAAAGCATGGGGATCTGGCACCTCTTTGGCCTTCTGCAGAGAAGGTCTCCGCATGACCATACAATGTTTTCCAGGGTGCAGGCGGGCCTTCTCCCAGACATGACTCATTAGGCAATCTGCTCACAATGTTCTTTATTCTGAATACAGAACTGACACTCTGCATGGAATGATCAACTTCACATTTTTAGCTAAGATGTGTCAATGCTTTCCTTTGATTACTTACCATACATAATTTATGTTTAGCAAATCCCTCATACCATCCCTTATTATCAAGTTACGCTTTGATTTATGGGACATGACGCACACCAATACCATTGACTCAGCTTCCAGAACTGGTGTGAGGTCTCTTCATTCAGTAATATGTTTAGGGCTTGGTTCTTAAGAGTGAACTTGTTAGATATGACTTATTAGATCTGCCACTAGACTCATAGGGTATTTCCAGCTCTTTAGGAGATATCATCTGGCTCCTTCCCAGTAATAACTCTCTCCTGTCTAACACTGACTACTATCCTGAAATCTAATGCCACAGATGAGTTGGTAGAAATAGAATCACAGGATGTGAACTGGATTCCTGTGGGCTGGGATCTCTTGCCCAACATTATATCTGCGAGATTTTTTTTTTCTTTCATTACCATCGCAAATACCAGTCCTTCGTTCAATTTTGTGGCAGTATCATTATCCATTGTAGATATATACCATAATGTATCCAGCTGGTGTTGGCCATTTTGGATAATTTCCACTTGGTGGTTATTATAAGTAATGCTCTAATAGACTTGTGCATGTCTTTTTGGCGAACATATGAATGCATTCCAGTGTAGATTTTTCAGCTTTTTCACGTCTTAGGGGGATCGGCTAGTAGAGGCTGTGTTTTATTGAGAGTGCACGGGGTAGCCAAATGTGTATATTTGGGGTAATATAATCAGCTGGATCACATGACCTATGTACAACTAAACACTAAAATTGCCTGTTGGGTGAAGGATAATTTGTTCTCCAACTGCTATCTTTTGTTTTGTTTTGTTTTATTTTCCAGGACTGTTTGTGTGGGAAGTATAATTTACATATACCCCAAGAAACTCCTTAGGATACTTCCAAGGCTACTTAATTTTGAAGATGAAGCCTGGGATAATTATTCTTTCTATATAATTCAATTACGAAAATTGTGTGCAATCCCAGGAATCTTGCCTTTAGGTCCTTCCTGCTTTCACAGATTCTGGGAGAAATTCACAGTGGAAAAACTTGCTGTTTGTGGATTGGTAATTGCTAGGTTCAAGTGACCCACCCATCATCCCTACAGGAGCTGCTCCGCCACTTTGAGATTGTCATTATTCCATTTCGTTCACCCCAGTGTTTTTGAATCAATGCAAGCCTCATCTAAATGCAAAGTAGGTGATAGTGCTTCAAATGAGCAGAAAGCTGAAAAGAAAAGGAGGGTCCTGAGATAAGCTTTGATGAATTGAAGACAGGTCCTGGCGGTAAGGCCTTGATCAATGAATCGCTTGCTGCCTTGCTGCTGCACTGTTACATTGTTTCTGTTCTGAAAATGTACTTGATGCATTTTCAGCCAAATTTACTCTGTAGTTTGCACAGATGGGACATTCAGAATGCGCTTCTAGATGTGCTCAAATGGAAGCAAACAGAAATGTACACTTTTTTTTTTTGCTGTACTGGAGGTCTAATCCAGGTACTCTCTACCACTGAGCCACACCACAGATCTTTCCATTTATTTATTCATTCATTTGTTTGTTTATTTACTTATTTATTTTGAGACAGGGTCTTGCTACATTGCACAAGCTGTCTTTGAACTTGCGATCCTTCTGCCGCAGCCTTCCAAGTTGCTGGAATTACAGGTGTGTGCCATCATCATCAGGCCTGGCTAGATATCTACACTTCTTTAAGAAGATCAGCCAATGGTTGAAGAGCCATTTTTCTGCTGTCTTCTTGGACTGTATTTATTCTCTCCTGGAGGTTCCACGAGGAAAGGATTCCTGGGAATCCCATTCGATGGCAGAATTTATCTCCTTGGACTACGTGACTGAGGATGCTGGCTTCAACTATTGTTTACCCAGAGGTTGCCTTCCAGTCCTTGAGGCCACCAGCAGACAACAATTAGTCTCTCCTGCTTACAACTGACCACTATCCTGAAATCTAACACAGTGGAGGAGTTTGTAGGAATGGAATCCCAGGATGTGAAATGGACTCTTGTGGGCTGAATTCTTTTGTTCAGTATTATGTCTATGAGATTCACTTGTACATTATTACTACCTCTGCTCTAAGACCCTTATCATCATCATTCATGACACGACATTTCGCTGCTTCCAGGTCAGCATGGGAACTTTTATTTCCTCATACAAGATCCCGGTTCACTGTCCAGGGCTTTCACCTGATTCAATGAGGTCCACTCAAGATAATATCCCTTCTGCTTGACTCAAAAACTCAGCTAATTTGCGACCTCAGTTACCTCTAAAACCCATAGCTTTTGCATTCAAATGTAACTTATTGAAAGGAGAAGAATCTGACCATTTTGCCAAACAACGTAACCGCATCCAAAGAGCCGCCTCTCCTCACACCACACTCTGTTGGTTGGAACATGTGGTGGGTTCTGCCACACTCCCAAGGAAGTGGGTTACTCAAGGGTGTGAATCCTGGAGGGGTCACCCAGAGTGTGTCTGTCGCAATTTTTAATTATTTGTTATAATTTTATATTATTCTTACAATTTTTGTAATGCCTTTTCTTATAATTTCTATGTGACAATTTGAATAGATTTAAGAAAAGAGAAATTAAAGATCTCAGTCTTATCCAGTCCATGGCAGCCTAATGGGGATGTGATTATGGAATCTTTTTCACTGGACACCCAGACAGATAAGCTTCCCTGAATTAATGGTAAAATAACCTGAGAATATTTTTATTCTTGGAACTTGAAAATTAGAAAATCTTCTAGTTACACACACACAAAAGAAAAAATGGTCTTGGTAGTGAAAATAGAATATGTACTAGCTATTACCAAGATTATTTTTCCACGGAACTAAATGTCAATGGCCTGTTATTATGACATGGTTCTCTCTTTTTCTCTATATTTTTGACCACCTTTTGAGGATTCATAACTTAAAAAAAAAAAAGAAAACTAAAGCCAGGCATGGTGGCACATGCTTGTAATCCCATCATTTGGGAGGCTGAGACCGGAGGATCCAGGTTCACAGCCAGCCTCAGCTACCTAGTGAGGCACTCAGCAACTTAGTGAGACCTTGTTCCCTGTTTCAAAATAAAGAATAAAAAATAGGGCTGGGGGTATAGCTCAGAGGCGGAATGCCCCTAAGTTCAATCCCCAGTACTGCAAAAAAAATAAACTAAGATACAACAAAAATAAGGCCCCTTGTAGGTCATTTGCTGAGAGTATAAAGAGTGAGCAAGTCAATTATTCTCAATTTTTCTACCTGTACAAAGGGGAAATAATATATTTCATCATTATATTAAGGGTAGTAATTATTATTTTTCATTATTTTTATTAATATACATGATGTGAAAATGAATGAGGTATAATTTATTTAAGGTGCTTAATACCAAATGAATTACATTTGGATAGGAAAATTAAGTTTTGGCTAATTACTATCAAATTCAGCATTGAAAATATAATACTTTCTTAATTCATTTTGCTAGAGAATGTCCTCTAAAATAATTCCACTAATTTCCAAAAGACCAGCCATATCATATCACTAGTCTTTCATCTTGCTCAAATTTTAGCACATTCAAAGGTCTATGAGAATTTCTAGAGTTATAAACCATTGCTGGTATTGAGAAGTTTTGCTTTTGGTGGTGGTGTTTATAATCAGCTAACTTAGTGCTATTCATCCTTAGTTCTTTACAGATGACTTATCTACACACAGTTAAATCATGAAGAACTAAGGCTTTTAATAAAGTCCAAAAGCCCAAACAAAACTTAAATTTTCCTCTACATTCTAACTCTAATGGGGATCACTTCAGCTTGGAAATAATTATGGCCCTCTGGAGGGAAATGTGGAACAAAACCTTTTCAGTCTGCCTTATCTTTCTGTTCATACCTTAAAAATGAAATTTGGACTTTGATTAGTGATTTCTGGACAGAAGTCTTTGGTAATGAGACAGACTGAAACCGTTCTCAATTCAATCTCTTTTTCTCAGTCTGATACAAGGTCCTAAATGAATATAGTTAGATCCAGAGGATTATTGGTATTATACTTTCAAAAATGTATAAGATTACTGCGAAACCATTTTACAAATGACTTTTTGATTATTGCTTTTGTAAATAATTCTTAATCCTTCAGGGCTCTCTAACTGATGCATCAGAATGCTTTGTGACTTTGGCAATGTTTTGTCTCTGGAATATTTTGCACTGATCCCAGCGACAATGGGAAATTCTCTGCTTTCAAGTTGCCAACCTGGTGAGCAGTTCAGTCCAGCCCATGCTTATTAAGCACCCATCAGACAAGTGGCTGGAGCAACATAAAGATGAGTTAAATACAATCCTTGCTTCTAAAGCTTGTAGTGCAGTGGCCTTTGTGGCAAATTATGATTCAAGCCTTAGTGATTTTCTCAATGATTGCTGTTAGAATGAGTTACTGTTTTTAAGCTTATTGTTATATAGATAGACTATATAACCTCTTCAGGTTGTTTTCCACATATTTCACATTGTCATTCAAGACAGCTGCAAATGTAAAACTATCAGGCAACATAAGTAAATAAAATATTATATTTTAGTGATTGAAAGTTTAATAGTTACCATATCCTTTCATTATGGGAAGACTACCAAATAATTAAGGCAGGTTTTTGTTTCAAAGAGACTACATGCTGAAGTAGAAAGAGAAGCAAGATAAACTCTAAAGCAATACATAAAAACCCCTGCACATTACGACATCACAGGGGGAATCTACTTACAATAGGAGATGAAAGCCACAATTGTGTAAGTCAAACACATACCTAAGAGGAGACCCTGAAATCTGAGGAGTGGACCCACAGGCTATCCTAGATATTCTTGTAAGAATTCATCTTCTCTCCTTTTCTTCCCCTGGGAGCACTTTGGAAAATCCCACGATTCATATACGTGGGTGAAGTTGCATCCCTTGTCCAAAGCAGATGAGCTCTATTCCCTGCACTTCTACAGTCAATTGCTCTCACCTGCTTACTTACAGATGGAGAACAACTGAAGAAACTAAACAATGTGGGATATTTAAAGTGTAAATTGCTACAAAGGTAATTACATTTCTTTAAAAAACCAACAATACACAATTATATTTGTTCTTTTGAGATATATGTTTAGGTGTTTCATTGGTTATTCATGACTTAAAATGAGAATGCAGTAAGATCCATTTCAACACTGAGATTTTGCAATTTTATGATAAATCATTCAATACTCTGTGACTATAATTGTTATAAATTAAAATTTGTGAAAAAAGTTAGTTCTATGTCCTGTCTTTTATTTTCTATCTGTCCAGTTCCTCTGAGATACTGAGAAATCAGAATTTATGCATTTCAAAAGCAGGATGTTTTGTTTCCTTTCACCAGAACAAATTACCAATCAAGTAAATAAAATTTCTTAGAATGGCAAAGTAGTTGGCAGTATTAATGAAGATATTGAATTATGTTTATTTCACAGGATGTAGAAATATAGAATATAGAATATTAAGAATATTATATAGAATATTAAGCAGGAATCTCTATATTGAATAGGAAGCACAGCTTTCACAACCTGGGTGAACCTCACCAACATTCAATCCTGTTGCTGTACTTGCAGCTTTGCAGATCTCAGTCCTGCATTTATAGTTCCATGATGAGGCAAACTTCATCTTCACAAGGTAGTGAGAAAAAATACACTTCAGCTTTCATCTTGTTAAATAATGTAATCTGGAAATTTCCAAAATAAATATGAATAAGTTGAAATCACAATAAATAATCAGAAAAGTGAAAGGTATAATCATAGACATCTGGAAATGATCTAGTACTTTTCATCTAGTAGTTTTTCTACATTTGATTGTTTGTTCCTATTAAAATCATCACTTTGAATTGTCAAGTAGAAAGAACTTTCCTAGAAGCCGATATTTTTAAATAAAATTTTTTAAAACACACCCTAATGCACATGATGTACTTTCACAAAGGTATCAAAGTCAATCACTACACTGAACCTGAGAAGGAGGGAGGGTGAGGGAGTGGGGCAAGAACTGGGGAAGGGTTCAACGAGAAATGTGTGCATGTATACCTTTACCAGCTTGTACCTAACAAAGATGTATGATTATAATGTACCAATTAAAAAAAGTAAGGGATAAAAAACAATACAAAGAAAAAATAAATAAAATACTAAAAAAAATTTACAAGGAAATTTGTAAAGATGCTACACAGTTCCCAGATTCTCTGTGCTCAATTTATCCTATTTAAATCTTATATTATTAATATATTCAGGCATAACTGTTACAATTAGTAAACAATATTGATACATTTTTACCAACTAAAGTTTATATTTTATTAGCATCTTTTTGGTTTTTTACCTACTGTCATTTTTCTGGTCCAAGATGACAGTCAGAACAGGACACCACATTTAGTCATCATTTTCCCTGGGCTCCTCTGCTATGCAGGGTCTCAGACACTTTCATCACATCATATCCAAAGGAGATGCGGTCACCATGGTGACGCTCATCTTAATCATCTGCTGAATGAAGCAGGGTTCATCAGGTTTCTCTGCTGTGAAGCTTCATACTCTTCCTCCTTGAGACTGAATTGCTCACATAAATTATTTAGATTTCTTCTACATTATCCAATTTTGTTTTCTTATACAGTCATTTTTTCAATATAGACACATAAATATTGAATTTATGCTTTGGGTTACAGAATTTCTTTCTTAATTGTATTGCTTCAGTTTTGTAGCATTAGCTTTTTCGGAGTTCTTTCAATTGTCTTCCCTGTCTCTTTGATATACTTTCATGATTGTAGTTTTTTCAAGCATTTCTTTACTTTTTGGTACTATAAGAAACTCCCTGATCATCTACTATATTCCCTGACAGCGTTGTAGAATCAATATTTTTAAGTATTCCTTATTTTTTTATTTGGAATAAGATGAGAAAAAAAAATATGTGGGTGACATATACACTTTTTGTTACTGGGATATCATTGATTATAGGTCCGCTCAGATGACAGAACAAGAAAGGAGACCTCTGTGTGTCCATATGTCTATAAATATCTGTATTTATCTGTGATGTATCCACATGTGTACATGCAAATACACACACACACACACACATACAACTAAACATTAGTTCATTCTGATGTTTCCATTTCTAATCCATCAACATACTATGAATCATTCATTCATTCACATCTTTTCTGTAGAAACCTGGCCCCCACCATCTGCTGTCATTAACTTAATTTTTGGTTTTAGTGGCTATGCATGGTGGTTTCACCATTGCTAACCCCTAGGGAATAATTTTTTATCAACTAGAGTACAGTGCTGTGCACAGTTTCCTTTGCCTTTAGTCCTCTCCTAGGTTACATTATTCTACATTCAATTCCACTAATTCCCGGTGTTACTTAAGCCAGTACCTTTCCACCAGTACTCATCAATTACTTTGTTTCATACATCTATACATAGTTAGATTCTTTTGTGCAGTCTGTATTGTTTCATACATCTATATATAGTTAGATTCTTTTGTGCAGTCTGTATTGTTTCATACATCTATATATAGTTAGATTCTTTTGTGCAGTCTGTATTACATCTTGGGATGCCCTGAACTCCTAAGTGATTTAATTTTTTTTTCATACAATAAGATTATTCTTTGTGCTAAAGAGTACTATAAGTTTTAATGCATGTGCAATGTCATGATCTGAATTTAGAATGTCCCCCTAGCCTTCACAGAAATAAGGTAGCCATGCTGAAACCTGGGCTTGGTTGTGAAGGACAGGTCCCTGGGGCTGAGGCCTTGGGGATTATATAAAGTCATCTCCTCCACTTACTGTGCTTCTGCTTCTGGTCTATGTGATGTGATACGGAGGCTGGCATTATCTTTCCACCTCCCACCACCATGCCCTTGAAAATTATATAATGTTCTCTCTGATTCTGGATTCCATGCTGTAAGAGCAGATCCCAGCACTCTCATTCTCTCCATTTCCCCTCAACATTCCCTGGGCTCCACAGACCTGGCCTGATATGGACTGAAACTCTAAGTATCCAAAAACTGTGAGCAAATAAACCTTCCTTCCTCCAAGATGTGTGCTCAGTCATTTTGTATTACAGCAGGGAGAATGTTGGTGGAGATAATCCACAACTAAAGTATAATACAAAAGGTCTCACTACATTAAAAATCCTCTGGTATTACCCTAATCAACCCTACCCCAGGCTAAAATTTCTGCAAAATACTGACCTGTTTATTATTTTTAGAGTTTTTCCTCTTTCAGAGGTGGAGTAATATAGTAGGGAGCCTTTTCAAATTGGCAGCTTTTTCATTTGCAATATGTATTTAAGATCTAGCCTCTTCACTGCATGAATTGACAGCTCATTTTTATCACTGGATAATATTCCATTTGTCCCAGATTTCTCATTTTTAAGATATATTATCAATAATTGCATAAAAATAAGATGAGATGTGTGAATCAGGCCCCTACATTTGAATCCATTTTTTTTTCACCTAACCATATAAGTAAATCTATATGGTTAACAGATCTATATGGTTAACAGAGATGCCAATTATATGATAAGTAAACAAGTACTGTAGGTTTTGCATTTTTGTTGAAAATTAATTTGAAAATAACAATTATATATTAAATGAATCTCTGTTTTCATCCCTGCCTCTCTCATGTTATAATTCATCACTGTTGCCATAAACTAAGATGCTATTTTAGTTGTGTTAAAAGGCATTAACAAGCCAGGCGTGGTGGAGCACGCTTGTAATCCCAGCATTCGGGAGGCTGAGACCAGAGGATCCGGGTTCGCGGCCAGCCTCAGCTACCTAGTGAGGCACTCTGCAACTTAGTGAGACCCTGTTTCAAAATAAAGAATAAAAAATAGGGCTGGGGGTATAGCTCGGAGGTAGAATGCCCCTGAGTTCAATCCCCAATACGGCAAAAAAAAAAAAAAAAGGCATTAACAAAGTGGTCCTGGGTGATCAGATCAGGAGGATGGGTCTAGACACTGTTGTTGTGGGCTGGGAAGAAGAACCTTCACGCCCCTCCTATGCACATCATCCTTTAAAGAGTGAAAGGAGGAGACACACTAGGAACTGTTTGCAGTAAGATATTGGGTGTGACTGGACATCACATCATGCAGTCTTACATGAAGGAAGCAGACTTTGTGGAAACAAATAGCTTCATTTTTCAACAGCACCACAATCAGGAACAATATTGCCTAACTGAAGGAAGACCTATGCCCACCTCTTTTTCACACACAGGTGCAGGTAATGTTACATAAAAGCATTTGTTCCTCACCCTTGACCCATCCCTGCTTCCTGTGGAAGAGAAAAGTGCAGATAATACCTTATCATTGTCCAGGAGCTAATTACAATTGGGCAAAAGAGGATAAAAAGTGGCAATAAACGTTTTTCTGCTAAGATTTAAATTTTGTAAATACTTTTGTTAGTTTGCATCATACTGAGGTTCAATGTGATACAAACGCATGCACATGGCTCTTGGTATATTTTCTTCTACATCACCCTGCTTCTCTCCTCCAACTCTGCACATGTGAATGAAATTGATAGTAATACCATCATAGATTGCCACAGTACTATGCTTCTGTCCTCAATTCTTCTTTTCCTCACCCTCAACTTCAATCCCAAAATCTTCTTACACTATCCTACAGGTCTCTTTCCACATTATTTAAAGTCCCTTGAGAAAAACATATAATCCTTGCCTTTCTGAGACTGACTGACGTCATTTAGCATATTACTATATAGTTCCATTAATGATTCTTAAACATAATAGTGTATTTACCAAAACAGAGATGGGAGTTAATATCTACATTGCATTGCCAGTTTTTTTAATAACTTGATTTCTCCCCATCTAATCTCTAGATTTAACTGAGGAAAAGCAGGATGACAATGGTGATGTGGTTTAAAGTGAGCAAGGTTGACAATAATTATTAGAACAAAGCTTGTTCTATCTTTGTACCTTGCTGAATTTTTTACAGAAGCAGTAGATGGTGTGAACTTCCATCCACTAATACCAGATGGTCCAGAATCACCCTTTACACCTCCTTATTCTTGATTTTAAAAGTCTTATTTATAGTCATTCATTTTCTGAATGTGTTAACTCTTCTCCAATATCAATACCATCATGCTGGTCCAAACCATCATGAAGGTTTGCCTAGATTGTGATTTTCCCTTAACTTTTTTTTAATGTGCTTTTATTGCTGCATTATCATCTCACATCATAATGTAAATCATGTTGACATTGACACACATGCACACAGAACTTGGTGCCCCCCACCTTCCCATCTTCCCTTCTCATACAGAGGACTGAGACTGATATTGGGATTTTCACATTTTTACACACAGTCGATGTTAGTATTTCCAGTAATGAACCTCAGTCTTCCCCTTCCCCTTCCCTTAGAACACTTCCCTGGCTCCACTGAGGTTTTTTTTGTTGTTTGTTTTTACAGTTCATGATGACTCCTGCAACTCCCAAAATAACATTAAAAGACCAAATAATAAAAATAAGTTAATAATCATGCTGATCTGTGCCTCTCTTAATTAATTCTATTAATGCCTTCTTCATCAAATAAAATCCATAATCATTCACCTGATGAAATTGGCCCATTACTGGAATCTATACACTGTTTCATCTTTAGTTTCTGTCATTCATTTATTTGTTCAAAATAACCCAGAAGTATCCATTTGTTCCTGAGAATTCTGCCTTCTGTCTCATCTCTCAGTACTTGACACCTGGACGTTTCCTCTGCCATGCAGCACCTTGGTGGTGGTCTCTCTCTCTTCATGCATTAACTAGTGTCACTTAATTCACCTATACTGTAATCCCTACAGGCTATTGTTAATTCTGATAAATTTACTACTTCTCTTTTGCAAGGTGTGATGGTTAATCTGGATTGTCAACTTGACTGGATTATGAAACACCTAAGATTATGTGACTTTGGATGTGTTGATGGGATGATTGGCTTATATAACAGCAGTTTGAAGGAAAGTCCTGTCCTGAATCTGGGCAGCAGTGTTCTGATAGGCACAGGCCTGGAAATCAAGGAGGTAAGGTTGGGTGAATGCATGTGTAGTTCTTCCTGTGAAAAGTACATCTGCTCTCACCTTCAGCTCTTAGAACTGGACCTTTACCATCATTTCTCCAGAGAGATACCTGGCCTTTCCATCTTGGAGTGAACTGCATTATTTGTCAATCTTATTATGAGACTCCAGTTCTTGGACCACTCAACCAGCTGTAGGTTTCTCCAGTTCTCCATGTGCAGGTAGCTATTTGGGACTACATTGCTTGGATGGTACACTGATTTGATAAATCCTCTTGCATTATATACACATCCTGTGAGTTCTGTTACTCTATGGAGCTCTGACTAATACACAATGTTTCTTATGGCTTTAGTTGGATATATTGCATCATTGTGTGTCTCCTATGGTTCCTGTCTCTAGACCAGAGTAAGTTTTGTAGTAGTATGAGGCAGAGGGGACAGCCTAGGCTACATTGTTGACTGAACACTTAGAAGGATCTGAATAGATGGATTTATTAAGATGTTTGTTTTGGTAGGAAAGTTCTGTGTTTCCAGTGATGACAGAAGCAATGGTCATCCAAATCCTTGAAGAGCCCCTCTGTTCCACATGGTTTTGTCATCCCCTATAAGTCATCTTTATCAGTGTTCCTGGGCCTGACATAAGCTGATAGAATCATGAATTTAAGTAAACTGGAAAGGTGTGTCTCTGTAGACTGAACAAAAAAAGCTACATTCTAGAAAATGAGGATTATATTCCCAGTTTTACTATTAATCTTCTCTCTGGTCCTGAGCAAAGCACTAAGCATTTCCATATAAAACTTCATCACTTTAGCAAACAGCTGACTTGGCTCCTTAAGGAAATAAAAATTGTAGTCCATTTTGGATTTTAAAAGATGGTTTTGAAATGCTAAGCAATTACTTTTTTATGATGCAATATTGATTGCAATCCAGCTATCTTATTGACCCAACAACATATTAATTATTGATGGAAATTGCATGAGATTCAAATACAAACATTATTGTTATCAGTCTCATGGTAATGCTGGCTTTATCAACAGGACTGTTCACTGCTAGATAAACCAAATGTCTTTTGCAATGTGGCCCTGTGAGTGGATTTCTTCACAGTCAAACACAAACCAGGGAACAATGGGATTGATTTTATTCGGAAAAAAAACACACTCTCACATGTTTTACTAGATTTCGTACAGGATGTTGACATGTATAATAAAACATTTAAACTACTAAAGTGACTAAGTCCAAATATCCCAAAGGGAGGGGGGAATAAAAAACTCAGTTTTCTCAAGACAGTCCTGCTTCCCCAAGTTCCTACAGGTAAACATCTTTGTTCACAGAAAATACAGTGCCAAGTATAAGTAATGTTGTGGGTATAAAAGCAAATTTAGGGCAATATTTTTTTAATTGGACTCCCTCATGAACCATTGCAATTAACATTCAAAAATACTGAAGAAGCAGATTTATTCTTTGATAATATTAGGACCTAAACACAAAAATTATGAAAGGCTATACATCTGTTCAATAAAAGGAAAAGCTTTTTAATAGCTGATGTAACCCAAGGATGAGGTGGGCTGTCTTATGTCATAGTAAATTCCTGGTTACTGAAAGTACTGGCCTGATGATTATGATTACTGTCAGACGGAAATCTCAGATGAGGTAGAAGGTAGAGTAGAAGACTTCTGATATATGGGCCAAAGTCTTAAGTTTTGCCTCTAGATAAGATTCACAGTTAAATTTGATCCTTGAGTTTGTTTTGTTTTTGGTGGTGCTGTGGATGGAGCCCAGAACCTCAGGGTTTACTTTTATGTTATTCATTGTGCCATTCAAGTTCAGGGTCTCAGGAGGTCTGCATCAGATGCTTTCTGGAGCTGTAGTACATGAAGCCTTTAATAGGGCGGAGATTCCAATCACGAAGTGGATCTCTTGCATGGATGGTAGGTGGGAACTGGCTACTGGTCATGAGACCCAGTTCTCTTCCTGTGCACTTCCTCACAGAAGTGCAGGAGCATCCTTTTTGCACGGTTCTCACCTTCAGGGAGAATGACTCAAACTCCCTTTCTCTCCTCTCACCTTTTGCAGTAGATGCTAGAAGAAGCCAGGTGCCACCTTCAGTGCCTGGCCTAGTAGTCTCTTTAAACAGATCATCTAGTTAAGTTAGGTATTTTTACCCCCATTTTTCATCTTACATACTAAGTAGTTTTCTAACACTGTACAATTTTATAAGTGGGACCCTTTTTCTCATTTTCCTCAATTTATGCTAAATACTCACTATAGACTCTTTTATTTATTTTTTTATTTTTTTGCGGTACTGGGGATTGAACTCAGGGGCAATCTACCTCCGAGCTATACCCCCAGCCCCATTTTTTATTCTTTATTTTGAAACCGAGTCTCACTAAGTTGCGGAGTGCCTCACTAGGTAGCTGAGGCTGGCTGTGAACCCGGATCCTCCGGTCTCAGCCTCCCGAATGCTGGGATTACAAGCGTGCGCCACCACGCCTGTCTGACTATAGACTCTTTTAAAGGCTGCCAGCCTTCTACTAACAGTCTATCCATACCCTAAGCATACTTTTTTAATATGGATAATATATTGATTTTAAATTCACAAAATACAAATGGTTATACAATAAAAGTTCTTTGTACAGCTACATCTTATTGACTTAATGTATTTACGTAAGCAGTCAATGTTAGAATATTTAGGTTAGCATGCTTTCTTGTCATGGACTATGCTCTAGTGAGACACTATATAGAATTTTGCCTGTTTTCAAGACTATGGCTTATATATTTTTAGGGGTTATTGAAGCAGAGTGCATATACTCTCTTAATTCTGATAGATATATTTCAATTTCCCTCTGTAGAAACTGTTCCAATGGATGATTTTATCTGCAATGCAGGGAAATTGCATTTTTTGAAAATAAAGTTTTATCTTCTATAGCAAGTTTTTGCCAATGTTCACTTCCAGAAGATCACAGAGAACTAAGTTTATATAGTGACAATGGCAAGACTCAATGGTTTGTATAGAGAAGCTTTGGAGGATCAAAGAGCCAACTGCCACGTGACAATTTTGAGTCTTGAGCATCCCACCACATGGCATCATGGACTTACCATAATGATATTGGGAATTTCCTCCACCCTGTTGAGCTTCTGTTTTGCAGTGAAATTGGAATCTTTTTGGAGGAGACCCAGATTGTCATTTATATTTACATTTGGGTGAAGGAGAAAAGAAATGAGGAAAATAAAATTGTTCCAGGTGTAATAATTCATGAGTTATGGCACAGCCCTCATTATCTTTCCAAGGGTCTCCCCTTTCGCTTTTGCCCTCTCATTTCCTGTGTCAACACATTAGTAATTCATTCCTAAAGAAACCTGACATCCATTAGAAGAAAAGCTAAAGAAGTAGAAAAAGGTAAAATAAAAAAATATATAAAAGCAAGACTACGATAGTGTAAAGTTAATATACAAATTCAATTCATTAAAAGTAGACTGGGAATACTGTGTTGAGCTTCTTAGCAGCTTAAACAGAGAAAGTAATAAGATCAGTTTTATAATAAATAGTGGCCATAAGAAAGAAAAATAGACTTTCTCTTCAGCTACAGAGAAAATAGGAAGCAAGAGGGACTCTAGATAATGAGGAGAAAGACCAGTAGAATAGTGGAAGGAGAAAGGGAGGAGCAGAAAAGGAAGAGCTGATGAAAGAAGCAGTTCAGATCATGCTGTGCCTGTGTGTGAAGGTAGCACTGCCAATCTCACTTCCATATGGGGAGAGGTGGGGGCAGGGTGGACCTGAAGGGAAGCACACCACGTACTATGTGCATATTTGTTTGAGTGAATTTGAGCCTCACTATATTGTACAATTATAATGTACCAATAAAAATATAAAGAGAACAAAATAATAATTCATTAGAAACACATTATTTCTGGTTCTAAATTCTGACACTCTTCCTGCCAAGGGTTCTTCGTAGTGAATAAAGGACCCACTGAGAACTCCACAGCAAGTTTCTAACATGGTTCACATGAAATTTTCTTACTTTTCCTTTATGCAGGATAAAGGCAAAGTACATCTAAGTGTAAATAGTACTAACGAGGGCCTAGATAATGCATTAGAGATGTAAAGCTCCCTGGTCATCTGTTTAGTCAGAGTTCACCTTCAGATCTGTGAATTAGTGTGTACAAGACACTTAATACACCTGAGCCTCAGTTCACTCATTCATTGGGATTAATAGTAGCTACCTTGACTGGTTTTTTAATAATTTCAAATTATTTACAGTTGTGTAGTTGTGTGTGTGTGTGTGTGTGTGTGTGTGTGTGTGTGTGTGTTCAGTTAAGAACGCCTTAACTCCACCTTGGTGGAGAAGTTCTTGATGAGGGTGATGTAGATTTTAGCAGATTTTAGCTTTGTTCAATACTGGTAGCAGTGAGTTCAAGGTTATGCTCTTTGACACACAATGGAGAACAGATATTCAATGGTGCTCCTTTTAATTTCAGACTCTTTACAAGATACCTGAGCTTAAAGTGGCCTGGATATCTTCCTTGGAAGGTGAATAACCCCAGGCAGAGCAGGTATCCATTCTCCATGGTGGACAGCCATGGACATGATCAGCCTTCAGAACCTCAGAAAGTCACTGTCCTATTGGAAATCAGCAGCTAATGACTAAGCCATCTCGATCCTTGCATGCTATTAAATTTCAGGTTTGATTTAAGCTTTAAAAATAGACTAGCTAGTGTACTAGTCAGTTTTGTTCTGTGTAAAAGACAATCTAAAAATACAAGTGTTTCACAAGAGCCATGGGCCTGCAGGTCAGATCTATGATCGGGACTGAGTTTAGCTGGATCATAAATTATTTGCTTCCAGAAAGTTCCATGTCTCTTCTCCATGTCTTCATTCTGGAGCACAGCTTAATTGGGCAAGAACACAGAAAATTCTTCTAGAGTGGATCACAGGAACATAAGAGTCAAGCCAATCCTCTTTCACAAGCACATTCAAACCTCTGCTCCATCAAGACTGCTAACTTTCCCTTGTCCAGTGTAAGCCACGTGGCCAAGTTCAAAAAGAGCTGAGTAAAGATACACCTGCTCCAGAGGAGAGGGACTACAATTCCACAAATAATCAGAAACTAATGAGGAAGTCATGAATGTCTTCAGTCCACCAACACCAGGGTGGTGCTTTTAGATTTGATCCTAAATGCCCATTCTAATCAGTAGCTTAAAATGAGTTTGGACTTCAACTATAAACATCAAGTTCATATGCAAGGAAATCATCCGTCTCCAGGATTATTCCTCTCTATCAGCCAGAGATATCCTCCAAAATATGTATTAATAACATTTTATAAGCTGGGTGTGGTGATGTACACTTGTAATCCCAGTACTTGGGAGGCTGAGAGAGGAAAATCTCAGGTTAGAGGCCAACCTAAACATTTTTTTAAAGGAATGAACCTACCATACGCTCCAAATATACCACTCCTGGGTATCTACCTAAAAGAATGGAAACAAACCAAACTACCAGAGCAAGGCATACATATCTAGGTTTATGGCTGCACAATTCATAATTGCCAAATTATGGAAAAAGCCAATATGTCCATCAACAGATGAATGGATTATAAAATTATGGGATATGTGCACAATAGAATTTTACTCAGCCATAAAGAAGAACAAAGTTACCTCATTTGCAGGGAAATGGATGGAACTAGAGAACATTATGCTAAGTTAGATTAGCCAGTCACCAAAAATGAAAAGTTTATGTTCTTCCTAATATTTGAAAACTAGGGAGAAAACAGAATAGAAGATAAACTCTAGACAAAAGGAGGAGAAACCTTAGATGAGTGAAGAAGGCAGTATAACTGAGCAAGAGGGAAATACCTCAGTGGACATGACTTACATACACAAACTTATCCAAGTCAATCACTGTGCTGACCACAAAAAGAGGGAGGAGGCAGAACAGGATGGGAATCGGGGGGGCGAGGCATAATGAGTGCTATGTGCATGTATGCCTCTATCATCCTAAACTTCATCAAGATGTATGATTACAATGCACTAATAAAAACAAATAAAATTAAAAAGGGCTGTGCTGAGGATGTAGCTCAGCAGTAGAGTGTCCCTGTGTTCAATTCCCAATATACTCTTCCTGCTAAAAAAAGAGAGGGAGAGAGAGAAAGATAGATAGGTTGGGTACAACATTCCTCACTGGGAATAGGCGATGCCCAGGTAGTGGACAAAAGAAAACAGTCCACTGAAAGACCAGAGACCATATGGGCAGCAAGCAGGTGAGACTTGCTCACTGCTTTATGGCTGAGTTTGCTGCGATCTCAATGGGCAGTAAATACATGATAAGCACAAAGCACTGAGCATTTTGCAGCAAAAGCCTCTGGCTCAGCTTCCAACTGACTTTTCCAAGAGAAAAATAGTCCTGTTTCTGAATAAAATGTCGAGAGCAAATATTTGATGTCTTGTCCCAAAATATATTTTATTTCGATCAACTCTAATATTTAAAAAGCAAAGGGAGATGGCTGTCATGATCATTTCCCAAGTCATCAATGCATAGAGAAACAGGGGTCATTGAACTAGGAAATCACAAAACTTGGATTTTAATGTCAGAATCTAGGCCATTGTCTGACTTCAGTTATCATAAAATTTTAAGGCAATTAAATTAAAAGAGAAAAACCTACTCAATTAGAACTGACTTTGACATGGCTAAAGGACATTAAAAGATGACAGAATATGCAAAAATATACCATGAAGAATTTGCACCCTCGTAAAGAACAAGCTGTCATTGCCAAACATGTTTAATATACTAAAACTCAAACCATATATCAGAGTCTAAATTGAAAGGTACCTGATCCTGTGATCATCCACCTGGATGCCCCCTCACCCCAGTGTCTCTCAGGAACATTTTCCAGAGATTATCACTTTAAACAGATTCTCATGTCCTAAGTCTTTCTTGGCTATCATTGCAACTTTAAATAGAATAAACATTTTATATTGCCACATTTATATATTCATATCAGATCACCATCTTCTTATAAAACTGGTCATTTTTCATACTGGATGAGACAGAGAGAGAGAGAGGGAGAAAGAGAGAGAGAGAGAGAGAGAGAGAGAGAGAGAGAGAGAGAGAGAGAGAGAGAGAGAGATGTATAAAATCTAGAACATTTCAAACATCCCCCAGTGGTGTGCTTGAATATACATACCAAATAAATTGTGAATTACAGAAAAGATTGACTCTTTTCTTTCTCAAATTGGAAATTTAACACAGTGCTAAACAAATATCATTTTTCTACAAGAGTAAGTTCTAGTTTGCATGAAATCTGGAGCTTTCCTGCTTTATGAAAATGAAAATATTACAAATCAAGGTCTAGGAGATTGAAACTTACAAATCCATAAATATAAACACAACATATTCTCAGATTTTTCTCCTTAATTTTTTTTATAGCTGTAGTGATACATTATACAGAAATTCAGGGTTATGTTACCTTGTAAGAGTGGTCGCCAAGAATTACTCTCCTGCCAGCCAGCACCTGACTTGGAGTGAAGAAAACACCAGGCTGAAGCCTGGAATCCTTTCCGAGTGAGAGTCCACAGAATCCATTTCCGCTTTGCCCATCAGTGGATTCTGAGGTAGAGGCTGGCTGATGGATGGAGCTGAGGGTTCTGCTTCCGAGGAGCAGCACACTCAGGTGCCTGGGCTGGCCCTGTGCCCAGCAGCCTCCTCCTGGTGGGATTCTGAGGCTTCTGAGAAGGAGTGCAGACCTCTCTCACTGCCTCCACTGTTTCTTAATGCCCTGAATCCTCACTGTTTCAGTCCTATGATTTACAAAATTGAGCCATGCATCAATCACTATGCAAAGGGTATGGTAGAAACCAGCTCTTTTTGGTAACTTTTAGTGTAGCTGAGTATTTACCCTCCCTTAAGATCTTGTTTTTAGTAGTACCAAAGCTGGAGAACCAACAAAACCCTTGAGAGGAGAATTTACCAGGCAAGAGGAAGTAGAGGAGGGGAAGAAAATCTGGGCATAGGAAAGACCAGGACATGATATTTCCACTACATTTTTTCCCTAGAAGGTAGCTCTAGATACTTCTAAAAATTTATGCAAAAAACCCCAAAAACAAGTGAAGTCTGATAATAAATTAGCCCCAAAGACAATCTTCCTACTAGATTCAGAAAGGAGTTGAATTTCTAGTACCACACAGTGAGAAAGAACAAGTGTGGTTTTGGTCAGTGAAGCTCACTTTGCTGACACTGTTAATGGTACAAAGATTGTGGATCATCACATTCTTTTGATGAGGAGAATCCAGCATCTGCAAACAAGACTGAGAGTCACAGGAAATTGAAGTTTCTTTTTCTTAATTTGAATGTAGAAGTCATTGTGGAAATGTCCTCTTAAATGTAAGGCCATCTGATCCTGCTAAAGTTAATACTTGATAAGATGTTCATAAGCAAATTTGGTAGAGTATTAATGATTATTCATCAGTGATTAATGTCAGGATTGATATTAAGATGCATTAAGTTAGAAAGAATTTAAAAAATGATAACTAAATTCTGGGTTAAATGCCTGTAATCCCAAAAAGAAGCAAATAACAGATTTAGTAGAAGATTTTAGTCTAAGTAGGTGCAAAGTCCTGTCTTAATTTGTAGAATATTTTTGCAAGGATGCTTTGTAACCCAGAAGAGCATCGAATCACAAGATTTATCCTCTAGCCCTGTACTCCTGGTCTTTCAATAATTAGAGGGCTTTTAAGAAATGTATTTTGTCTTATTAAACATTCCTAAGTGGAGATTTCCTAGATGGTTTGGTTATCCTTTCCACTTTGATATGAAGCAACATTTGTTTGTTCTACAGGATTCAATTTGGAGTGGGTAGTTTCTTATATCCATCAAGAGTACTGGGGCAGGGAACCAATTTAGCTATTTTCTCCTTTGGGAGAAGAGAGCCTGCCACGGTGATAATTGGATATGTTCAGTCTTGAGTGCCCTTGGTCTCTGTGCTAGAGGGATAGCATATTTTTGATAATTGATTTATGTTACTGTCGAGTAGAGGCGACCCTCACCTGAGACCCCGATCATAGGAAGTATGATACAGTGAGTAGTTCTGAGCAGGGGAGATGGTCCTGGGAGTAGAGAGCATCATCCTTGAATTAGAATTTCTTATAGCTAATACATTTATGTGTCTTACTCTTTCTGAAGTTCAATGGCATGCTTTAAGAAAGCAAATGAGGAAAATTCTATTTTCAACATCTATGAATTTTCTTCTGAGAGTTTATGTATCCCAGAAGAAAGAATCATTGCAATATTTTAGTATTTTTGTCCACTTAAAAAATTAGACAATTGAAGTTTATGATCCTAACACTCCCTGGAAAAATCCCTCATTAATCCAATACTTTGTCATATCTTTCAAATATCCAGCATGTTTTCTCCAATTGTAAGTAGACTGGTTTTGAAACACTATACTTGTGAGTCCTAGACAGTAGAGAAAGATGGGTGGCGTAATTGGCCTGGAGAAATTGACTTAGGGACATCCTGAAGCTGTGCTCAGCAGGATCCCAAGAAAGGAAGATTGGCAAACATGTGATTCTTTGAGAATGAAAATCCTTGAGCAACAGAATGATTCCTAGGTTATTTAAAAACGAAAACCAACAATGGGATATTATTCGGCCATGAAGAATGAAATCCTGTCACATGCAGCAAAGTGGATGGAATTGTTAGTGAAATAAGCCAGATACAGAAAGATAAGTATCACATATTCTCTTTAATGTGCGACATCTAAAAAAAATTCAACCTGACCATCGAACAGTACATAATAGAGGTTGAGAAGTTAGGGGTGAGGAGATGAAGGGAGACTAGATTTGATCAATGACCACTGCATGCAAGTGTGCATGTATCACACTTACCCATTAACGTGGGCAGTTAATATATGCTCACACTACACACCTAAACACACACACACACACACACACACACACACACACACACACACATTGTAAATCCTTAAAACAGAAGGAAATATTCACTGGGACTATTCTGAATCAACCTCCTCAGTCAGTACAGAGGACAGCTAACTTCACTGATTGGGTAGGAATCCTGGGTGAAGACTAAGATCAGTTATATATTCATCAGATTTGAGTTTCTTGATATCTTTATAAATATGTCACCAAGAGTTTGTAATCGGGAGTGTTGAGATCCTAGACTTTATTTTTACGCTATGTATGGTCTATATTTTAAAGTAAAACATTTTTCTGTTGGGAGTAGCATTTAACTTTTGATGAATTTCAATACTTTTAAGTCCATGGTGAAAGCTATGGTCTTCTGAAAACAACAGACCAGGTTATTATTTTTCAAATAGTCATGTGCATTAAATAGAAGTCCAACCCTCTAGTGATAGCTTTTATATATTCTATCACTGTTCTGTAGAGTGAGGCCTACCATTCAAAATAAAAGATCTAGGCGCTATTTCAGGTAAAGATGATAGTTATCTGGTGATGCATGAATTTTATGAAAGAAACAGGTGACTCTAATCCTACCCTAAAGATGCTGGACTAGTTTAAGGCAGGAAATCTCAAGCCGACTCCAGGTAAAGCCACCCATTTGAAGAGGGACAGCTGGCCAGGCGTTTTAGTAAAACCCAATGAAACTAAAGTGTCAATAAGAATATCCAGATGGGTTTCAGAGCTGTAAACAACTTCACAAGCAGCTTGAAGGTCAAAGAGCCTGCAAAGCACAGAGTAACTGGTGGGCGTGATCCAAAGGTGAGTCTACATGGGGGCCTGGGACCTCTCTACCCTAGGACACATCAGGGGCTATTCCAGGACAATCTCTACTTCAGGCGCCAGGTGGCTTCTTTATATTATCAATTCAATGACTTTTCTGAAACCGAATGCAAAAATGTAGTTGTGAGTGTATGCATTTTTTTCTTTGTGGAAGTGCATAGCTTCCACAAACACCCCCCCCCCCCGCTTTTTTTTGGAGTACTGAGGCTAGAACCCAGGGATTTGATATTCTACCTCTGAGGTACACCCCCAACACTATTTATTTATTTATTTATTTATTTATTTATTTATTTATTTATTTATGTATTTTAAAATAGGGTCTTGCTAAGTTGCTGATATATAATACTGGGATTACAGGTGTGTGCCACCACTCCTGGCTTACACTAACTACTTAATAAGGATTCAAATGTAAAGTTCCAGGACAATGGTCAGTGGTTTCTAGAATTTGCAACAAAGTAAATGAACATCTGAGGACCTCAGACACAGGGACTGGGATTCATTAGGTTTGGGGTGGAGCTGGGACCTGCATTTCTACCAGCTTCGTGTTGATGCTACCACTCAGCTATCAGCTGACACCCTGCATGCCCTGAGATTGGGAGGGCAGGGGACAGCAAGCCATGTGAAACTTGTGATGATTATGTTTATAAATACTCAGTTCTGCTTACTGAGAAATATTTTCATTATACCTCCCATCTCTCTCCATCTGGAGTTCCATAAATGGTCTCCTGAACTAACCAGTATCACCTGGAGTTCCTGCTATGTATAATCATATGGACTCACCATTGTAAATCATTTTCTAATACTTTTTACCTTTTCAAACTCTCCTGTCTTAGAGAGATAGAACACATAAAATAAATAGGTAGAAAGGAGACATAAAGAAGAACAAGGAGAATATAACTTTAATATGGAAGCCTGAGACAAGATTCCTTAATACCTTAACCCCTCAGTCAGACATGTTAGTCCCAGATTTCTAGGGGAAATGTACAAATCTTTAATAATTACCCTGAACACTGGTGACTATCCTTAATCTCTTTAGGTACTAAAGCTACTCCTGAATAATCTAATAAAAAGAGAAAACTACTGATAAGATAGTAAAAGGCCCCAACAGGACAATGAAGATGACTAAAAGCCCCCAATCATCTTGCTGACTGATGTCATCCTCACATACCTCCTCCTGTCCAGTCCTCACAAAAGTCTCCTATAAAAGAAGAGCTATGAGTCCCAAATGCATTTTTCCCTTTCGAACTGGCCCGCATTCTCCTTGGACTGTGTTCCTTGCTTTCCTAAATAAATATCTATGTCTCTAACATGCACTGAAATTATTTTCTGTTGCATAAACCACAAACCCCACTGATCCTATGTTGAGTTGCCCTCCCTCTACAACTAGAAACTCCTCTGGACCCTTCATGGAATCAACTCTTCTTGTATGACACAATTTGCAAATATTCTTCTTGGATAAAGTTTATTTATACCCTGGTTCATAACTCTGAAAACTAGGTGTCACCTAAAGACCTATTTTTTGTTGCAATCCTCTTAAATGTGTATCTGTATATTGTGCCCATCACACTGCAGGGTCCAGAGGAGAGAAGGGTTCCTCCCTGATCCCCGGTCATGACTCTGGACCAGCACTCATCTCCACCTCTCATGATCTCCACTTCTGTGAGAGCAGAATATTGCAGCCGCCACTACCTTCCTCTCCTCCTCTGAATCACTCACATCTTGGTTACACGCCTCCTTCACTAAAGATTTTGGCTCCTGGCTCACTGGCTTCCTCTCCGTCTTATTCCTGTCAACAATCTTGGATTTCAGCATCCACATTGATGCACCATCTTTCACCTTGGAGATTGCCGCTCTAAATCTTCACTCACTTTCCCAAATCCCAGATCCACACTGGCCATCCCCTCCCTGGTCTCTCATGGGACCTGGGCCATCCCTCAGGCGTAACAGTCTAACATTTCACCCATGTCTAATAGCGTTTTCATTCATGTCTCATAGCTTTCTATCCTTCCACATCCTTTGGCTGGCAGTCGTCCACTGCAAAACGTTGTAAACCTGATTAATTTTTAGCCCATTAATTCTTCTCGTCTGGCTTTCTCTTCCTGCTTGGTCTCACTTTCCTTCCAAAGCCACTATTAAAATCTCACAATTTCAGTCGACTAACTTAACTCTCACTCTTCCTGACTAATATTTTGTTGGCAACCCCCCAAGCTTGGATTTACCCTGGATATACCTAATCCCTATACCTTGTAGTGTCTTTACCAAAGAAGCAACTTTGTTAGAGAAATACAATTGCATTTTTCTTATATAATCTCAAAAATCCTACGGACACAAATATCTGTCCAATCATAGTGTATTTGTGCAACCTGGCTTCCTTATCTCAAAGAGGGCAGTGTTGTCCCTACCCTCTCTCCCTCTAATCTTTAATGATGATCTTACTTCATATTTCATAGGATAAATAGAAGCTATCGCACTGTTTCACTATGCAACCCACAGAACTGCCCACATCTTGTTTTCTTCTCACTCTTATTACAATTGATGAAATGTTATGTTTTCCTATAAGAAGACAATTTGTTTTCATTCAAGCAGTAAATCCTGTCGCTTTTCAACTTTACTTTATTTCTCCACTCTTTATTTGTAATTCTCCACTTTTGTCTGCATTATTCCCATGTACATGTAAGCTGGTACAACCCTTCTTTAAAAAATAAAATAAAACAGATCATAAAAACAATCTCCCCTGGCCATTTGTCTTCTCCTGCTTTCCCAGAGCACACCTCTCTCTGAAGAGTTGGCCACTTGTTTCCCCTTCACCTTCTCATTTCCACTTGCTCCTCAAGTCACTCCCAATCTCATTTTTCTACTAATTTTACTAAATTCTCTTCTCAAGACCTGCAGTGGTATGTATGTTGCCAAATCCAGTGTCACAATTTGGGCTTATCACAACATCTTCAGTGTACTTGAAACAATTGACCTTTCTGTGCATTCTCTCCTTTTTGATTCTCAGTAACACTACCCATTCTATTTTTTTCTTCCTTCATTCTCTACTCCACATCTAAATGATGAATTACAAGAGATAAGTCCTGGGTGCTTTAATATTTTCTCCTGACATTCTACTCTTACATGGTACCACCCATTAATATGAGTTTATGTCATCTCCATATGCTACTCACCCCAAAATGTAAATATCTGGGCTAAGACTAACTAATTGCCTCTTGGACATGTTCTCTTGGCTATTTCATTGGAAATGCCAACTGAACATATTTAAATCAGGGATCCTGATTCCTGTTCCCAGCAGCCCTCTGAAACTGTTCCTACCTCTCCAACACTGTAAATGGTAGGAAAATCTATCCACCTCTCTACTCCAGAAACTGGGGAGGGCATTAGGGGAGAGGAATGAAGATTCTCTGATTCCTCTGTTTCATTTCTCACATCTTTTTTATTGCCTGCTCCTTACATGTGACTCTCATTAAATCTCAAGGTCTTGCACTTCTAATGCTCCACATAGATTTAGTTTCCCCCTGTCACATGTGGACAGGACAGCGACTGTCCTGATGGTCTTTACATTGTTATTCTCATCTTATTCACATATGTATCCAAGTACATCCAGTATTATATATCATATATATTGTATTGTCAATATATTGTAAGTATATATAATAGTCAGCATTAAATATATAGGCAGTAAATATATATCCAAGATATATATTTATATATATATTATAAATATACATAAGTAAATAGTTTCACACAGCATATGTATGTGTATATATATGACTAATATGTTTTTACATACACACACACACACACACACACACACACACACACACACACATCAGGCCATGCCATGTTACTTTTCTACTTACTTCCATTCAATAGTTCCCTGCAGTTATTTAAAGAAATACCAAAGTCCTTAGCAGCCTCTAGCATATTTCCTGGTTTGCCTTCGAGCCAGTGGATCTCTTCAGTACTACAGGCACAGGCCACACACTTGTCTCTGGATGCTCTTTGACTCTCCTTTAGTCCTGGTTAACATCATCTTCAAAAGAAAGGGTTAGACCAGGGTACACTATGGTTCCGATGCCCACATGAGTATGAGTTTATTATATTAAGTTCTTAAAGCTTAGAGGTAAATGTTCTTGGTGTCACATTATAATCGTTGCTATCTAGCAATGTACACTAATTTTACTATGTGAGCACTAGTGGAGCGTTAGTCAAAGGAAGCCCTGTAACTTGGGAAGGGAGGCATTTCAATTTTTAGGCATGTCAGGATATAATGATAATTACTAGGAATGCTATTGACATATGCAAATGCACAGTCTTCACTGTACATCACTATTTCCCACATTGTAGGATTTGTAGTAAACATATTCTTTTCTCCTTAATTGTACATCATGTCCCACTTTTCTTTGCATTTTAACAAAGTATCTCCACACATTTTCATGTATCTTCCAGAGGAGAAGTATTAGCCAGGGTTGTGATTAAAGTTCTTGATAGGACCAGGCCATGTAGATATTTATCTGTGGTGGTTTAAAGCCTCTAATAAAGAGGGTGAATCCCAAGATTCCAAGATATTTTATGTCAACAAGTCCCTAGAGCTTCTGGCTGGTAGCCAAGTTTCATATGCAGTAACATGAAGGTCAAGTTAGCCTGGGATAAGCCAAAGCCTTTTATGATCTGTTAGAGATACAAGGATGCAAGCTATCATTTGATTTTGAACTATAAGAGTAAAGGTATTGTACTCCAAGAGAACTGAATAAACATCGGCGGCATACTGGGTTCCTTCTCATTGAAATAGGTGGTACACAGGGACTCTAGAGTCCACGCCATGAGGAAGCCCAGCTTTGCTCAAGAGTCTGGGGAAAACTTGATCTAAGTCAGGAGTTCAATATTAAGAATCCCATTTTGCTAATATGTCTATGTTATATTCTCCAGTTGCTCCTCACCTCACTCTGGTCAAGACCAAGCTGCCAGTAGAGATGGTTGCTGACAATCATTCTTATCTCATATAGTAAGAGGGCACAATCCTCATCCCCTTTGGAGGGAATGACTACAGATTGGAGTGTGATCTCAAAACCCCAACAGTGTTTAATCAGTAGAGGTTCATAATTTCTAATCCATACAAGCTTTGGCACATATTGTATCATACAACTTATCTAAAATGAACCCTCATGCACTTGGTTTTTGAGGACTGATGGAACTTCTAGAAATATTGAGTAATTTATTTTAAGGAACATTGTGGCTTCATGAAAGGGGCATTAGAACTTATGCCATTACATAGCAAAAACAGTTTCATATTAAATTATCTCTGTATAAAAGTGATTTCAAAGACTACGGAAAGCATCTGACATGAGAAATAAAAAGGAGTTGTAAAGTGTATAAAACTTTTGTACAACAAAGAAACAACAGAATAAAAAGACAACCTGCAGAATGGGAGAAAAACCTAAGTCGCCAACTACACATCTAACAAAAGACTAATATCCTGAAATATAAGAAACTAAAATAACTCAAGAAAATAGGTAATCTGAATTAAAACAAGTAATTTGTCTTAAAACTTAAAATTTCTGAAGAGAGCGTTATCAAAATAATACACACAAACATGTTTATGAAAAATAGATATAGCAACAGGTATATGAAAAAGACCTCATAAACACAATCATCACAGCAATGCAAATCAAACCAGGATGAGGCATTACATGCTTTTTCTTTGAATTGTTATTATCAAAAAGATAAAATATAACACATGCTGGTTGGGATATGGAGAAAAGGAAATCTCTTCTACACTCTTGATAAGAATGTAAATTAGCACAATCATTATGGAAAATAGAATGGAAGTTCCTACAAAAAAATTAAAAGTAGAACTACTATAGGTTTCAGTAGTCCCACTGCTGGGTTTATATCTAAAGGAAATGAGATCAGTATGTCAAAGAGACATCTGTACTCCCACGTTTATTGCAGCACTATTCACTGTAGCTCAGTTATGAATCCACCCAAGTGGCCATCAGTGGAGGAATAGATAAAGAACATGTGATATATATACATAATGGATTCAGTCATAAAACATAAAATTTTCTCATTTGCAACAACATGGATGAGCCGGAAGGATGTTATGTTCAGTGAAATAAATTATGCACAGAAAGACAAATATCACATGATTTCACTCACATGTAAAAGCTTTAAAAGGCTGGTTTTATAGATATTGATTTATGGTTATAGCAGCACAGTTCATACTAGCTAAAATATGAAATCATCCTAGGTGTCCATCAACAAATGAACGGATTTCCAAATTATGGGATATACAGACAATGGAATTCTACTTAGCCATAAAGAACAAAATCATGTCATTTGTAGGGAAATGGATGGAACCGAAGAACATTATGCTAAGTGAGATTAGTCAGTCACAAAAAGTGAGAGGGAGAAATTGGGATATAGGAAGGACTCTAGACAAAGGAGAAGAAACCCTAGTGGAGTGATGAAGGGGGCTTAAAGGAGGAAGGTAGATGAGGAAAGGGAGACTCAAAGGAAACACCTCCGTGGACATGTTGTTGTACATACACTCAATTTCAATGCCAACAGCAATGTCCTGCAGGTGGAGAGTGAGGGAATGGGGTGGCAGCCAGGGGAAGGCTCACTAAGTGCTGTGTGGATGATGTCTCTGTCCCTCTGAACTTCATCACGACGTATGATTACAATGCACCCATGAAAAAAGGAAAAAAGATTGAAGTCAGGTATTGTGATACCTCCTGCATGGTTCTTGTTACTAAGAACTACTTTGGCTATCCTAGGCTTTTTGTTGTTCCAAATGAATTTAAGAACTGATTTTTCTATGTCTGTGAGGAGTGACCTTGGTAATTTCATGGGTATTGCATTGAATTTGTAGATTACTTTTGGGAGGATGGCCATTTTGATGAT